>PISX010001384.1:0-199003 GCA_004024625.1 Mellivora capensis | reverse complement strand
GTAAGTGAATAAGAATCAAGTTCCCTTTATGAATTTGCAGATTGAGACACACTGACTCTATCTTCATTGCAAACTCATGAAACACAGCAATAATAAATTAATCAAAGTAGATTGTAGGAGAAAAAAATTCATAATTCAGTTCCCTCATGGGTCACCTATGGACAACCAAACAACATAATACAAAATAACAGGAGTTGTTCATTTCAATATATGTGCTAATTATGTTAAATGCTGTTGCCCAATTTGATTTTGAATTCTCATGAAAAGAAAATCTTAAAAAGCAACTATTATTTTTTCAGCCATAAAATCAAAATAGGAGTTGTATGTCTCATAACATACTTTTTATGGCTTACCTTTTTTCTATAAAAATGTCGTAAATTATATGGCTCAAATACATAGTTAAAGGGGATGACTGAAAGGATTTTGATCAACTCATGTTTCAAGAATATTTGTCTTTTCCCCCTATTTTTAAGTGTCAAATTTACTGTATGGCAGAGCTTTTCAGAGTCATTGCAAACTAGAAGAATTCAGTTGTAGACTCACAGTAGCCATTCTCACTATATTTAGGGTAGAACAAAATCATCTGACTTCACTCTGTATTATGTTAATAGGAATATAGCATATAAAGCTATGTTTTTTAACTTATACACCTTCCTTGATCTTACCATTTGGAAAAGTTTTTGTTTTAGGTTAAACCCTAGTGCTGAAGATATATGTGATTCATTGTATTATCTGTACTCAAAACATGAAGGTTAGATTAAAATATAATAAAATTTTAAAATCAGGATTTGTTTTTACCATGAAAGGTAGACATATTGAGGAAATGTGGATTTGCTAAGCTCGATTTTTTTTCTCTCTTTACTGATAATTGAGTCTCTTTTTATAATGCAATATCAAGTCAGACTGCCAAGAAAAATTGATTCTGAAAATCTGCCATACCTGTGTTGGAAATACATATGATTGCACTGAAGATTTACCACAGAGAACATGTCCTTATATGGTTGAAGGTTGGGGAAAATATTGAACCTGTAGAAGTTAAATGTCAGTTTGTTCAAATCAATGACACAAATTATGAACCCATTAGAAGAATTCATCATGAAATAACGCGGAGATATGTTGGTATATATCCAGGACAAGCCTCCAGGAGGCTCCTAATAAATATTCAGTAATCACAATGTAAAAGCATTTTGAAACATTTTTAAAATTCCATGTTGTCAGAACAGTTTCTGAGCCTCTTTTTCACTGCACCAAGGAAAGTTTTAATTATTTACTCAAAGATGCTTGCAAGCACTAATGCCCTGGGAAGTGATCGATAACTACTGGTGATTGATTGACTGGTGTCTCACTTCTGGACAGAAGGGTTTCTAAGTCACACCAGCCTTCTTGCAAGATGAAGACTGAGCTATGGAATTGTCTGTAGATATTGTAAAGTCACCCCATGTAGGTAAATTCTGAAATTTTTATATGAAACAGACAAGGCCATGGTGAAAGTCGAGGTATATTGTATAATAGAATATTATTTTATAGTTTTTAATTGAGAAAAATCTCTTTAATTTTATAGTTTAATATTTACTTTAAATGATTTGGGGCTTAAACTATTTATATTTTCTAAATTCTCCTGTGTTTCTTTCTCACAGTCATTGCTGAACACAAATTTGCCCCTCCTCTAATGGAACTGCGACTAAGGACATAGTTACTTGAATACAATTCATATTTTTAAAAAATCAAGCCCAGAAATGATATTGCAACATCACTTTCTCATGGCACCATCATCGCAATCCTGAGAAAATCTTGACAAAATTATTATTTTTAGATATTAAGTACCAGTAATAATATGTCTGGAAATCAGACTAAATATTATATTAAAACCCACCCTGTTAAGAATGTCAGGAAAAATTAGTTCATGGGAAGCTTAGTTTAATTTTTATTTATCAAGTTTTACTCAAACTCAATCTTTCTTACCTCCTCCAGTTTTTATATATTTTTAGGGAAATCCTGATGATATAAAGATTAATGAAAATCAGCTCATAATAGAACTCATTCTTCAGAGGCACCGGTGGCTCAGTGGGTTAAGCCTCTGCCTTCGGCTCAGGTCATGATCTCAGGGTTCTGGGATCGAGCCCAGCATTGGGCTCTCTGCTCAGCAGGGAGCCTGCTTCCCCCGCCCTCTCCGCCTGCCTCTCTGCCTACTTGTGATCTCTGTCTGTCAAATAAATAAACAAAATCTTAAACAAAACAAAACAAAACTCATTCTTCAGTCTATTAGAAAATATATATATAAGTAATCATTAAGATGCAAGCTGTGTAGGAACTGTAACCTTCATACATTGCTGGCAAGAATCTAAAATGGTATAGCCAGATCAGAAAAGATTTCGGCAGTTCCTCAAATGGTAAACATAGAAAAACCACATTATCCAGCAATTCCACTCTGAGGTCTTTACCCAAGAGAAATGAAAACACATATCCACACAAAACTTATATACCCATATTTATAGCAACTTTACTCATAATAGCCAAAAGCAAAAATAATCCAAATGTCCATCTACTGATGAATGGATAAATAAAGTGTGATATCCACACAATGGAATATTATTCAGCAAGATAAAGAAAATGAATTACTGACATATGGTCTACCATTGATAAAGCTCTAAAATATTCTAAGTGAAAGAAGCTAGCACAAAAGACCACATGTATTTATCTATCTATATGGAAAAATCGATAGAGAAAGAAAGTAGATGAGTAGTTGCCTAGAGCTGTGGGAGAAGAGTGGATGGAGGTGGGGGGGGTAAGGAATCAATGCTAGTGATTACAAAGGTTTTGGAGAAATAAAAATATCCTGAAACTAAATGGCATGGTTGTACAACCTTGTGAATATGCTAAAAACAATTGAATTATAGTTTTAAATAGATAAACATTACAGTATATAGATGATGTATCAATAAAGCTATTAAAATACAAGTTGACGTGTTATAATATACACATAAAAAGTAAAGCGCTCCAGAAGGGTGAAAAGTAGAATGAGTAAGTCCTTGTGAGGTAGGGTGAGTGAAGGAATAAAATGTTCAAGGTTTCCTAGAAGAGGAAGCATTTATTCTGGATCTTAAGGACCAAGGAGTTCTCTTGAGTTGAGAACATACATCATGTAAGACTGTGCAGCAAAAGCATAAATCCAGGAAAAGACTAGAGGATAGACAGTAGTTGAAGTGACAGAGAATGCTAGGAAATAAGATGAAAAAGACAGGTAGAAATCAAGACTGGGAAGAACTCTTCAGGCCATGCTAAGGAATGATATATTTCCTTGTAGATGACAGAAAGCTACTCAAATTTTTGTTAAAGAACATTAGCATACCTCTTTTTGTTTTATAGGAATAAGTACATCTTTTTCAGGTTAAATTTTCATCCCCAGTCAAAATTCTCTATGGAATCTAGGAATTAATAAGACACTTTAGTGGTTTTGATCACCCAGCAATTGAATCAACAGGAAGAGCAGAACTCTTCCATTTAGGGGTAAGATTACTTCTAACTCTATGGTTCCAGAGGGAACGGACATACTCTTTCTTTTTCTCATGCTTTTTCTTTTTTCTTTTTTTCAAGATTTTACTTATTTGACAGCACAAGCAGAGGGAGCAGCTGAGGGAGAGGGAGAGGGAGACACAGACTCCCATTTGAGCAGGGAGCCCAATGTGGGACTTGATCCCATGACCCTGAGATCATGACCCGAGCCGAAGGCAGATGCTTCACCAACTGAGCCACGCAGGCACCCGTGGAACTGACATATTCTTACAGACATACCCCCGGCCATACTATCTAATGATAGTAATGCCAATAGTAGTATACCATGATTCTGCCCAAAGTCTCTGGCCCTTTGTCATTACTTATTTGTTTCTCTGATTAGGTCTAAGACATGAGAGCCCCTTTCTGCTTGGTGTTAAAACTAAAAAGATTGCAGAGGCTGCTGGTGTCTTTACTACCAACCTCACACGAATAATTGTCAATCAAAATTAAGCAGAGAAACAAAAACTCTCACCTGTAAGAAACCTGGGCATCCATCAGAGATTCCTGATGGTATTACTATCACGGCTCCAGGAACCTCCGAGGCCACACCCTTGCCTTTCTTGTAATTTAGTGACACGAACTATTAATTTTCTCTTCTGGTTTAAACTAGTTAAAACTGAGTTTCTATCACTTGTAGAAAAATATTTCTAAAAATAATGGAGTTAGCCGGTTTAGCCAGTCACCCATAGATTCTTGCTGGTTTATTTGGTGCCAGAATTTATCAGTCATCTGATGTTATGACCTTCTGATTTAGGCGGAACCCGGGTACTTGACTCAGAGGCGAGAATAATGTGTATGTGCTGTGGAAGAGGCACTTGAGAGGGAAGAAATGGAGGGGTTCCATCAGCTTCAGACATGAGTTCCTGGCCTCGGGTGTTGTGATATTCTAAATGGGCACACTTGCTCTTAGAAAGCCATTTGCAACTGAGAATGTAGGTCAGAGATACCAAATACCCAGCATGTCCATATCCACCGTCCCTTGGTGCTTTTGGCAGCCATGGCTGACTAGACAACAGAGCTATGTCGCTCTCCCTACCATTCGTCACCAAAAGCCCACTAGGAAGCCACTGACAAGTAAGGAGAGTTTGCGTGCAAGATAAAGCCCACTTGCCAGCCCTGGATCAGGTCAGTGAGAATTAACTCAAGTAACAAAATCATTATGAAACCTTTTCTCTCTTCTGCCTGAAGTTGTATCCTGCTACCCATTTAAGACTGAAGGGCTGCTTTCAGGAAATCTATTATTCATGTATGCTACAGTGTCAGTTTAAGCAAAGCGTCCCCTTTCTCTAGTGTATGTGCTTCTTAATCCTTTACTACAAACATTGGATGAAAGGATTTCCCTTTGGTGATAAAGAATTCCAGGCATCTGAGAGCAAATGGAAGAGTTATTTCAGGAAGACTTTTTCCCAGAGCCCCTGAAAGCCCACCATGTGTTTGGAGCTAATCCGCCTTTGTCAGAAGTCACACCGTATATATTCCACTCATCAGACCCACTCTAGACAGAATTCACAAGAAAGTCAGACCTAGTTCATTAATGTACAAGACACAAAGGCAAAGCTTGCACATGCTTCATTTTATAGATCAGTTCAGAAGTTTGTCAAATCTTGTTTGAATATACCTCAATATCTATAAACCTAAAGTTTAAAAATAATCTCTATTTTTCTACCTGCTATATTATCATATTTCCTTAGCCAATGTTGTAGTGGGGGAAAATCAACCAGCTGTTTCTAAAACCTAAGCTCATGAATCTTTGCAACAACTGTTAGGAACCTGTTCTCTTATCAAAACAAACACATGTGTATACACACACACACACACACGTGCATGCACGTGCACGCACATACACAGATGAAGGAGATTATTACAAACGAAGGAAACCATATTAATATAATTTAATGCACATACACATGTTAATGCCAAGGGAGGAAAAGCAGAAAGTATACATGGGAAGAAAACCTTGTCTCCTTTTTCCCCTCTTAAAGCAGTCCTATTCTTCTTTGTTTCTTCTCATGATGTTGTTCAGAACAATGAAGGGTCTGAGGTTTTATCCAAACTGGAAGTTAACAAGTTTAGCACACCACAGTTTCACAGATTCTGTCAAAAGTCATGAGACTCATAGATCAGAGACCAAGGACTTTATCATTCAAGAAATATCAGTAGCCAGAATATCAGCATTTTCTTGCTCCAGTTCTATAAACCTGACTCCCAAAGGGCAACTCAAAGAGGGTCAGGTGATACCTGTACCAGCAGTAGGATGTATTAGGGAAGATCCCTGAGTTTAGGGAACCAAAATCTTTTATAATGGATACCAAACCATTTGTTCTAGAGGAAATACACTATATTATATGTCACATCATGTCTTATCATTAATATTATTTTAGGGAAATCTGCCTTTTGTTCTCAAGAAAGACACTATCTCTATGTCCCAAGGCTATCTGCTATTAAAAAACAAAACAAAACAAAACAAAAAAAAAAAACTTGAAAATAATAGCACAGAATGGCAGTCACTGCCTCCACTCCCAAGACACATAAAAACAAAAGAGATGCATGGAAAATGATCTCCCAACAGATGTATACAACAAATTCTTATTTGTTGCTCAATATGGTTTTGTTCCTATTAAAATATAAGTGAAATTAAACTAATAGTGTTCAGTAGATTTCATGATGAAACTTTACATTGAGAATTTTTTTGAATGTAATATTAATGGATTCCAGCCATGTAGCTGGGGAAAATTCTGTTAATATATAAATTCAGAAAATATCAAATTTTAAGAGGAAATAGTGTCATTTTATCCCCATCTTATTTGTGAAGTATTACACACATTGTAAACCAGAAAATTTTATAATTAGAGGAAGAGTTTCATCTGTCTAAAATCTACCATTTAAAGATGGTGTAGTACATATTGGACCTTGACTGCCTTTGTAACAAATGTGTAAAAAATATGAAAATTAATTGCTTGTGTTCCAGAAAATCAGCTTTACTTTAGATAAAATATAAAATTGACTAAGCCAAAATCTTACATTTATGCTAAAAAGGATAAATCCTTTCAGATTTTATAATCAAAATCTATAATCAAGTAGTAGTGTACAAATATGGTATTGCTAACTGGAAATAAAATTTGACACACACTACCCTGGAATATTTAATCAAGTGATTGAAATAATTGCAATATTTGACTGTAAACCCACCAGGTTTGTAAAACACCGTTACCCATGCACATGACTCCCCGAAGTTAGCACCCAGTTCTGGTGCAAAGCGATGATCCCACTTCCAAGCTAGTTTCTGCTTAGGAAGGAACCCTCTGCTCTCACTTTGGGTACAGACTGAGTCCTGCCTGCCTTGATAGTTGCAGGGTTGTGTCTTTTCTAGGTTGGTGTCCCCTGTAGGGGATGCTAAACAGGAGAGGCACTGTGAGGAGTCCCCACGGAATTAATATAAATTGTTGAGTTATATGCCAACCATGGATCCAGCATAAACTTGATCCAAGACCACACCTGGTGGGCTTCAGACTGAATTGAACCTTTTGGGCCACCTACCTTCCATGTGATTAGGACAGTATCCATGGTTTCAAGGCTCTAAGTACTCCACACTCTGGTAGTTTTCTGTAGTTCCAGGGCTCTGGATTTGTCTATTCCTTTATAAACATAAGTTTGAAGGACCCTAGATCAGGTTATGACACTTTAATTGAAGGCTTCTGCAGTGACAGAGTTGCCCTCCTTGAAAGCCTACATAAGGAGATGTTCAAATGTTTCTTCTCAGCTCTACTCCTTGTTTGCGTATCATACCGTAAGCTTGATATTATGCATTAATGTGTCCCTTATCATCAGGCTCGTCTGTGCCTTGTACTGACCATTCCTTCCTTCTTCTGTCACTGCACATAAATCTTCACCCTGTTGCAAATTAGCCCATTTTAAGTTATTCTCTGGGGGTGTGGCATCCTGATCGGCATGCCCTTCGCCCTTTAGTGAGGATTGGTTCCATGACATCTTTAACAATTTAAGAACACTGTTACAGCATGCAACATAATGACCACTTTTGTTTTTTCTTTACTTCCTTCATGTCTCAGCAGCAGAGTGTCAGATGAACCTTTAAATATGATACAAGTTTGTATTTTTCTTTAGCATAAAGCCGTAATTAGTTTGTTTCTTTTACACAGTGTAAAACGAACAAGATGGATTAGAGTGGTTGCTTCAGGTAATTATGTAATTAAGATTGTGTGCACTGCTAAATGAATTCATAATCGTTAGGATATTCTTTTCAGCTCTAACTAGTGCATAGTGAGTTTTAACTTTTAAAATCTCAACCATTTTTTTCCTTAACATGCCAAATTAGATTTTATTGACGTGTTGACCTACAAATTTGCCTGTTTATGTTTACAGTTTAAGTGGCATAGAAATGCTCCAGAAAGGCTCATGATCAAGTCTGAAAATCTGAATTACCTAAAGAGCACTTGTTAAAAATTACCTCAGTGCACTTACTGAAACTAATAGTCAACAGCTTGGATTTTATGTACTTCTCACTTCTAAGAGCTTGTTATGAATTAAATCTGTATAGCCTGACAATAACATTATCTGAACATTCAAAATTAATTACATTGCTGCAAATATTCTGCAGAAAGCTGAATCAATAGGAAATTCAAAAGTGCACAACAGCCTTATTTGCTTCATAATACATCTATTTATTTTTTTAAATTATAGCACTGTGATTTTTGAAATTAACCATCATTCTATCCTCATTTGTCTTACATTACCATCTAAACAGAATCAATCAGAAATGAATAGAGAATTTGCTCATTCAACATTTATAACCACCATTCAATAATTCATATCTAATGAACCAGACAATATTCTAACTTGTGTTATAATTATTTTTGTACATGTTTTATATTACCTCTGGACTCTTATCTTATTGTGATCAGCCAAAGCCCCTAGTGCAGAGCATTGAACATGGATATACACATATATATTGTGAAGGAAGGGATGGAGAGAAGGGGGAATGAAGGGGAAAAAAAGAGAGGAAAGGGGGAAGGGAAGGCAGGGTTTTGGATTTTTTATTAATTATAAATATTCAAAAGTTAAATATAAGTTTAATTGTAAGAGGTGAGGCTGTTATGAAAGATCCCAATGAACACAACACTTTGAGTTTTGCACTGAGAGCATTAAAATTATTTTGACCCTTCTGGATAAAATTTACTTTTAGAAGAAGTTGAGACTCTGCTGGTAAATACTTTAATATCAGGGATAAAGTTAACAGAATATTTTCTGGCTTTAACCTTAGAATATTTTGCAAAGGTATTTTATATTCTCTAAAATAAATATGTTTTAATATGTTAATAGTTTATAAACCATATAACTGAATCATATGTCCCTCAAATATGAAACCATTCTATCACTATTTTCAAATGCTTTTATCCAGCTTTGACTTTTTAAAAAAGTAATATAAAGAGATGCCTGGATGACTCAGTCAGTTAAGTGTCCAACTTTTGATTATGGCTCAGGTCTTGATCTCAGGGTCGTGGGATTGAGCCCCCAGCTGGGCTCTGCACTCAGCACAGAGTCTGCCTGGCCCTCTCCCTCTGCTCTTCCCTTCACTTGCACACTCTCTCTATGTCTAAAATAAATAAATAAAATCTTTTGAAAAGTTAATAAAAATTTTTAAAAAACAATATAAAGCCTAATATTTTTACTAACACAATCAAGTGCTTTGGTAATTATAAATTTTCACAAGATATATATATTTTTTGATTCCTAAGATTTCAGGTCATCAAAATAGGAACATTTCCTTTCTTTGCCTTAACTGTAGGCTCTCCATCTTTCTCTTTAACTTGGGTTTGGAAATGGCATCTTGTGGTTAGTGGCAAGGTGTGCCTTGTCCTCAGAACTTCAATTTGAATTAACCCTATGTGGAACTGCTTCTAAATCTTCATTTCAGATATCGTTGTCTGTTCTGTGCTTCAAATATCTCCAACTATCTAGTTAACATTACAATCAAAAGTAGTGTCAATTTCACTTAAAATTAAACGTGAACTCCACAACAGTAGTTCTCCTTTATTTGCTGTTTTCCTTTAAGCAGTTTAGATTACCCAAGGTCAACCGCCATCTGAAAAGCTGAAGACCCTCCTTCTGACCAGTCTTCAGAAAATGAATAGTTGTCTGATTTTAATTCTCAAGGTGTGCGTCGTTTACCTCACCCCCTCTCCTCACTTCGTGGGCATTTTGTCATTTCACATCATCAGAAGGGTGAGTACAGTATAATGCAGTGTAATATTTTGAGAGAGAGACTACATTCACATAATTTTTAGGACAATGTATTATAATTGTTCTATTTTATTATTAGTTATTGCTGCTAAGCTCTTACTGTGCTTCATAACTTAAGCTTTAGCATAGTTATGTATGTATGGGGAAAAAACAGATACCTAGTGTTCAGTATTAGCCATGGTTTCAGGCATCCCCTGGGCGTCTTGGAACATACCCCCTGTGGAAAGAGGGGAGGGTCTGCTGTTTACTTCTCCCCCGTCATCTTCCTGTTTGGATCCATGGCACCTGTACCTCCAGTGACGTGCATGAAATAATCCTTGACCCTCCTTAATCCCTGTTAAGTGGTGACTCCCAACTTGTTCTCTGAATTTTTGTGGCGTTAGACTTTTCTCAGAAAAGAATTGGAATCACAGACCGCAAAACTTGTGATACTTTAAGATGCGAACGTATTCGCACAGAACTGCTTCCTGTTTTAAGATTGTTAGAGGCAGGCTCAACAAGAAGAGTGATGCTATTTAAAAGCAAAGCCCAGGAATTGTAATAT
Source organism: Mellivora capensis (assembly GCA_004024625.1). Taxonomy (NCBI): domain Eukaryota; kingdom Metazoa; phylum Chordata; class Mammalia; order Carnivora; family Mustelidae; genus Mellivora; species Mellivora capensis. Next base: position 188,646 of record PISX010001384.1, on the reverse strand, counting down.
GACCTATGAACTTGGGTATCAAGTGATCTTGACCATTCAGGGAAATACAACATTAAGAAATTGTAACATATTCAAGAATCAGCAACAAAATGCCACGAAGTCCTTTCGTATCTCCACCAGGATTTACAAGTGTTCCTGACAAAAGATGAAACTTGACACCCTTAGTGGTACACCAGAAACTAGTGAAAATGTCAAGCCATAATGTTACATTCTTTTCAGCTGTCTTTTAAGCCTCACTCATCAGCTGTTGCTTGTTAACCAATGTGTTACAGATGATAAGTATCTATCCCTGAAAGGAGGCTATTCCAGATAGTTTGGATTTCCTATCCTTTTCTAGTATTTTATGGATATATATTCTAGGATTCTGGTGGGGGCCAAATTCCATCAGGTTCCTCTATCATGAATACAGTGAACAAACCTGATGTGTGGGAGGCTTATCACAAAGCAGACTTAGTTGAATTCCTATTTTCAGTAAGTTCTCTGGAGTCTATTTTACCCTACTCTTGGATTAAGGAAAAAAATTAAAATCAGTCCCATTATTTTCTGAGCATTCTTAGGTAATAGAGTCCAATAGTAACTTCTGAGACACAAAATACACACTATTTTTTTTGAAGATTTTATTTATTTATTTGACAGAAAGAGAGATCACAAGGAGGCAGAGAGAGAGAGGGAACCAGGCTCCCTGCTGAACAGAGAGCCCTAGGCAGAGCTTGATCCCAGGACCCTGAGATCATGACCTGAGCCGAAGGCAGAGGCTTAACCCACTGAGCCACCCAGGTGCCCCTACACTAATTTTTTTTTTCATAGAATATTGGCTCCATGAAATAATCAACACTTTGCTCTCCATTCAAAGATAATTCTCTGTCATGCAGCTAAAGAAAGAGAAATGATCAGCTTCTTCCCTTCTCCCCTCCTTTCTCAATAGCAGCTATTTCTGCACTTACAGGAGTGGGGCAGCTGGAATTGCAGGTAGGAAGAAGGATCAGGAGGATCCTTATTGAACAGCTTCAGTGCTGTTCAGAATGAAACAGGTTTCATTCTGAGTCTGGAAGTTGTTGGAAGAGGACTCCCTCCTCTTTGCATGTTACTAGGTTTTCTAAAGCCTTCCTCCTCTTTTTCTACCACTCCTTCCATTTATCAGTGAAGGTCTCTGATTTAGAGTTCTTCTCTATTCTGGCCACTTAGACCTTCCTGGCTTTTCAGAAGTTAGGGGTCGAGCTCCAGCAATCTCTCTGTGAGTAGCTCCATGGGACTGTGGGAAGTGGGGAGCGAGCAGCAGGAGGGTAATTAAACCATCCACCATCTAATCACATTTTCCCCATCTTGTTCTTGTTATCAGCCAACTGAGCCTTTGGGTAGGAGGAGGATTGTAAAAAAACACATGCTGAGATGAGACACTGAAGAAGCAAGAAGTATAAAGGGAGGTTAGATTGACCCTATAGAATTATTTCCAACAGCATATGAAAAAGGAAATAATGTGGTTTCAGTTTTAGATTCACGAATTCGTTAAACATCCATTGTATTTCCTGAAGGCTCTGAAAATCCGGGTCTATTAAAAAAAATTCTAGAATAATTTTTTCTTTAGCAACAGGAAGTTAGTTTCTGCTTTTTTTTTTTAGTCTGTCTTAGAAACTAGAAACTAGTAGCAAAGTGAAAAGTCCAAATGTTTTGGTGTTACCCATATTCACCCATGGCCATATAGAACTGACCTCATTTGCTTACTGGTAGATTTCTGTCTCAGCTTCCATTCTATCGGTTACATGGCATTTTAAGGCTGAAATTGCGTAGGACCTTTAATTTGACTTCCAAGAAATAGTTTGGAAAATCCCACAATGGCCAAAAAAAAAAAAAAAAAAAAAAAAAATTGGCCGCCAGAAAGGAAAAGTGAGCTTTGTCAGGACAAAAGGACAGAACTAACCCCTGAAAGTAATCAGACACTTTTCAAAGAAGGTTTCATAAAGTCAAAGCATGTACTAGCTGGAGAGAAACTCCACACCAACCAGTTCTCTGGAAAGGTTAAAATTACACCAATTCAATATCACAGCTTTCACTGCAGTGTTGATATGGAAGTGTGATACTTAATTCAGTGGCATAGGATTTTCCAGTAGAATTAAATCCAAAGCTATGGTTAATGTGAAATATAAAAAGGACATGTGGTTATCCAAGTATTTGACACGGGGAATGTGTTTGTTCACTGAAAGTGTTTAAGATATCCAGAAGTAAATTGATAAGCTATTTGTCCACCAAAGGGAGGGGAACACGGTAGAAAGGGCACCAGCAAAAGGCAAAAAAAAGGATTAGAGGAAAACTAAAGCAGACCATTAATCTCCTCCAATTTTTTTCTTTGCTTTTTACATAAATGCTCAAAAGCCTGAAAATGTGCTTTTTCATGACCTTCCCAAATACATAAAAAGAAAAACAAATCTAATTGGTTTAAAATTGTTGAACATTAACTTGCCAATGGAGAACAACTTCTGGGAGAAGAATAAACTTAGTCGGACACTAATGTGAGCCTTTGTGGCCTCTGTATCCTGTGGAGCTGAAGGTTCTTTAACGGGGGCCAGGAGGTAGCCCGTCAAGGCCATGAAGCAGCGTGACATAGATCTGGAAGCCTGCAGAGCTGGATGAGGACTCCTTATGCTCCTGGTGATGGTAGATCGTGTTCCATGACTGCTATGAAATTTAAATTTATATATCCTCTCTTCTATCTTCACACCAGCGATTTCTTTAGCCCCACGCCCATGTTTTTATAGCCGTAAAGCAGCTACACAGTCAGCCTACCACAGCCTATACTCATGCAAACTCAGCATTATTATTTAATAATAACAATTGCTATTTATTTTAGAAGGCTCACAGCACGGCCTAAAATCCCCATTGTTTGATAGGGAAAAGGTAGGAGACCTAGCTTGTTTGGTCAACTTGCCCAAGGCTGCTGTTTACCCAGCTAGAAAGTGTCCAAGTCAGAAATTGAATATAGGTCTTATTTCAGGGCTCATGCTTAAAATACCATGGCTCTTTAACTTTTCCCCCTCTGGGTTTGGCCTTTGTTTGCAATGCTCCTCCAGCTTGCCTGTCAAAAGTAAAGAGCTCTCTTAAATCAATACTTAACTATAGTATTTATTCCTGAATCATTTGGCCAACTTTTGTTGTCCACCTAGGGAACTGCATTTTTTAAGATATACTAAATATCTAAAAGGGCAAGGCCTAATTTATCAAATAACTCTCCATCCAGCTACGTGGGGGGAGCAGATGAGCAGGTGAAATACTGAAGACTAGATTTTCTTTCATATTACATTATGTGATTAACCTTTAACTCCACCAAAGTGGAAGCCAAGTCCAGCTTCTCTGGTGATTTCTTTCCTGTCTTGGAACTGTGATATGCACAAAAACATATACCCTGGTAAGAGGGCAATAACAATGCTAAGTAACAAGATTGAATAGAAAACTCTTGTATACAATTGACAAACGATTATTTTTTCGATTTAAATTTCCTATTAGTATGCTAGGTCCAACTCAAATTCCTTTTAAAAAATTACACAGAGAACAACTTCTACATCCAGACTGGCGACATCTATTAACAAATTTAATTTCCGCAATCAAATAAGCCATCTTCCTTAAAATATCCAGTTGTCTAGGGGCGCCTGGGTGGCTTAGTTAGTTAAGCATCTGCCTTGGGCTCAAGTCATGATCCTGGAGTCCTGGTATCGAACTCTGCATTGGGCTCTCTGCTCCCTCTGTGCGCTCTTTTTTTGTTTGTTTGTTTGTTTTTTCAAATAAATAAATAAATCTCTCTCAAATAAATAAAATCTTATTTTTTTAAATCCAGTTGTCTTACCTTGGGCATTTCATTAACTGATATACACAAATTAACTGCCACCCCTAGAATTTTTATAACTTTTATCTGCAATATATGTTTGAGTTAGTTTTTCTCAAGACCTAAAATAATCTTGAGTTCTTGACCATTTATCTTCCTGTGATGCTGACTCAGTAGTCAAACTCAGAAGTCCTTTTACTGTGTGGTAGGGTGCCACCTAACTCTTGTTACCAAAATCCCAGGGTTCTTAAAACATCAGTGGAGTTCCCCAAAGTTGCCCTTTGAGGTAATGCACCCTTTTAAGTCATCTGTCTTTAATCTCCCCTTCTTTCCAGGCCCCCCACCCTTTGCTTTCCTCCCACTTTAGTTTCAGTTAAATATTACCTGGCATTTGTATGACCTGACCAAGGTTGCAATACATAATTGCCATCTAAAGAGTTTCCATATTTTGCAATTCCCCTGTGGGTTAGCCCCCATCTCTGGGAAGCACAGTGACCTAGGTCTTCTCCCTCTGTCACTAATAGTTGGCCCTCCCCACAGTGGGGGAAGTCAGGGCTGCCAGAAGAAAGTGTTTCCCTCCAGGATAGGACAGAATAACAGTATGATATGTGATGTTGAGAATTAAACCCAGCAATTATTGAGTACTTACTGCATGCCAAACAATATGCTAAATTCATGTCTTCCTCCCAGGAACCTTGTAAGAATATATTATTCCCATTAGAAATTTTCAGAAGTGAGGATATAAAGCACAGAGAAACTGAGTCATTTGCCCACTGTTGCACATGAACACACAGCATTGGGGAGATTTTAACCCCAGCAACCCAACTGAAGAGCCTGCCTTCCTGGCAGTATTGCCACCAGCCCATGGCAGTCTGGGTGGGCCATACCGAGAAGGCCGAGTGGTGCGCTGCAAAGCAAATGAGGATGGATGAGCTTTCTGAAGGAACAGTGTTCTGTGTATCCCAGACTCCACAGTAGTTTGAAAAGAATAAAAATCAGCGTGAAGGAGAACTCAAGGATGAATGCTTTCAAAACTGTATATTCATTTTACTCAATCTAGGTGCATAAGAATACAGATGGTTGCATAATTTAAGCCAGTCTGTGTGAACGATTTGGCACAATAACGAAGGCCCTCGGCCTTTGGGAAAACTGCCAGTGTGGTTCCAGATGCTTAAGAAGTTGGGCTCCCTGGACGAAGCCAGGCACGGTCCCTCAGGTGAATTAGTACCATTCTGTGAATCACACCCCAAACATGTAGGCTATGTACTGTATTTTTATTTATTAAGCAACCATGAAAGACAAAGTGGCAGAGAATTCCCAAACCACCAATAAACAATGGAAGAAAGCCCAACTGCTGTTTTGTTCACGCTTCAGTTTTCCCACATGCCCCTCTTCTTCTCCAACTGCAGAATTACCATTCATCCCCAAGTTGACATTAACAAAATGTGGTAATCTGTAGGGATCGTTTTCTTTTAGGAGCAAACAGCAATGAAGCTTGCTATTTAAATCTCCTTTCCATTGATGCACTTGAGTATTTAAATTGCACAGTTACAAGTAATGAGCACTTCGTACCACTTTCTGTGCATCAAACTGCTCTGTCCCATTATCTCCGAGAAGGTATTTCATTCTGAGCTTCTCCAATGAAACAGAAGAGAATTTTTACCTCTCTTTTGTATTCTCCTAATTCCTTGGTTCTCCCAAGTCTTAGCCCAGCCTCTTTCTGATGCTTGCATGCTTTCTTTAAATCATAAACAGCTCTTGGAAACTGTCTCAGGAATATAATGCCTTCTGCCTGCTTTTAAAAGAGCCATCAAAATTAGTAAATCCACGACAGAAGTGTTTTCCCTATCATGCTTCCTCTACATCAGGGATATTAGCTGCTTCTGCTGTGAACTTCTTTTAAAAAGTCAAGATATGATTAGCATATTTCACTTGGAGCTCAATGTGTGACTCACCGAGGCAGTGATCCCAGCCAGAGGTGTCACGGTGGAAAAAAAAACGAGGATTTAAAAATAAACTTGCTGATGTTTGATGACCCAAGCTTTGGGGTGTAGCTCTCACCCAACAGTGAATTCGCAGTAGTGTCAAAGATTGGCCGTCAGAAGTCTCAGTGGAGATACAACGTCTGTTTTTCAATTAGATTGTCCTTTTCCCTCCCTTCGTGGGGTGGATTAATTGAAACGCAAGGCAGTCAAATGGCCCATCCAGAGTCATGCCCTGAGTCATGGCTCAGTTTGTTCTAAACAGTGTCCATCTGGCTGGCGGTCTGTTTTCCATTCTGCACCCCACCACCCAAGCGTCCCTCGGCTGGTCTTCCTCCCTGTGTCAGGGAGCAACGGGCAACACGCTTCACATACTTCCTCTACGAAAAATGGTATCTCCACCTCAAATACGCTAGCTCTGCCCATCCCTGGGGGAGTCCAACCTTTCACATCTCACCCACCTCACACCTGTCGCTGATGACTTGATGGTGCATTACAGTATGTTGTTTTATAAGAACTTTTTTTTTTTTAAAAAAAGGAAAGCCAAGTATAAATCCAACAGCAACTCCTTATTTTTTGGAATAAACTGGTTTATGGACATTGAAATGACATAGCAAAGATAAATATTTGTGAATTGTTTTATAAAATGAGAGTATGAAATCTTGTTGAAAATGACATTGAAGTAATTTAACCAAAGCGACATGAGTCTATATTTAACATCTGAGAGAGAACTTTTGGATGCAGAGGGGAGAAATAGCTCTCAACTGTTCCTTTGTAACTTGTCAAAAAGAAATTCATGTTGTAACTTCATTTTTCATCACATTATTTCATATTACAATTTAAAATACATGCCAAGTATGTATACAACATATAATATTTATAGAATGATAAGACAAATACTCATTTAGCCATCATTATCCATTAGCAATAAGTATGCTTTTCCATTATGTTGAATTTATTAATAGTAGTGTAAAAGTATTAGTATTCCTAAATGACATGTTTAGTTTGGCCTTGATTTCACTTTTGTATTACCACATATATATAGATTTGTGTGCATGTGATTTTCTTTTGTTGCTCACTATTAACACTGTAACATACATAATTTTTTAAATATGTGACTCTCACTTGTACTTAGAAGAGATTGAGTAGCTTTCAGGTTTTCTCTTTTTGCAAACATAGCTATGAACATTATTACACCTTTCCTGGTGCACATAGGAGATTCCTTAGAGTATATTCTAAAGAGTGGTATTGCAGTATTTTTAGGTAATGTGCATGTCTACCTTTTACTAGGTAAAGCCAAACTGTATCCCGGAGAACCATTTTTTTAAAGATTTTATTTATTTATTTGACAGAGAGAGAGATCACAAGTAGGCAGAGAGGCAGGCAGAGGGAGAGGGGGAAGCAAACTCCCCGATGAACAGAGAGCCCCAAGCGGGGCTCCATCCCAGGACCCTGAAACCATGCAAGACCTGAGCCAAAGGCAGAGGCTTAACCCACTGAGCCACCCAGGTGTCCTCCGGAGAACCACTGATTAAAGAGAATCTCAATCTTCTGAACAATTATAGTCTTAGATTTAAAATTTTCTCCCAGTAGATTATCAAATGGCAATTAATTGATAATACCTTTATTTCTATGATTTTTTAAAATGTTTAAAGTTTTATTTTAATTCCATTTAGTTAACATACTAATATAGTGTAATATAGTGTAATATATATATCAGGCCTACAATACAGTGATTTAACACTTCCATACATGACCCAGTGCTTGTTTCAAGGAGTTCACTTCTTAATCCCGTCACCTGTTTAACCCATCCCCTCATCCACCTCCCCTTTGGTAACCATCAGCTGGTCCTTAATAGTTAAGAGTTTTGTTTCTTTGTCTGTCTTTCTCTTTTTTAAGCTCTCTTTGCTTGTTTCTTTTGTTTCTTTATTCTACATATGAGTGAAATCATATATATTTGTTTTTCTCTGACTTATTTCACTTAGCATTATATTCTCTACCTCCATCCATGTTGTTGCAAATGCAAGATTTAATTCTTTTTTTATGGCTGAATAAAACTCATATATATATATTAAATATATATATGTATCCATTATAAATTCCATTATATATATATATATATATATATAGGTATATAGGTATATATATCTCCCACTTGTTTAGTCATTAATTAATTAATGTCCATTAATCAATGGACACTCAGGCTGCTTCTGTATCTTAGCTATAGGAAATAATAGTGTTACAAGCATAGGGTTTCATGTATCCCTTTGGTTAATATTTTTGTATTCTTGGGATAAATACCCGGTAGTGCAATGGCTGATCATAGGGTAGCTCTAATTTTAAATTTTGGAGGAAACTCCATACTTTTTCCACAGTGGCTGCACTGGTTTGTATTCCCACCAACATTGCAAGAAGGTTCCTTTTTCTCCATGCCCTTATCAACACTTATTGTTTCTTGTGTTGATTTTAGCCATTGTGACAGGTGTGAAGTGATATCTATTGTAGTTTTGCTTTGCATTTCCCTGATAGTAAGTGGTGATGAACCCAGTGTCTATTGGCCATCTGTCTATTGTGTCTGTTGGCCAACTGTATGTCTATTGGCCATCTGTGTGTCTTCTTTGGAGAAATGTCTGCTTATGTCATCTGCCCATATTTTAATTGGGTTATTTGTATTTTGGGTGTTGAGTTTTAGAAGTTCTTTATCTATTTCGGATCCTAACCTTTATGGGACATGTCATTTGCAAACATCTTTTCCCATTACATTGGTTGCCACTTGGTTTTGTTGACTGTTTCCTTCACTACAAAGAAGAACTTTATTTTGATAGTCCAATACTTAATTGTGCTTTTTCTCCCTTTGCCTCAAGGAACTTACCTAGAAAAATGTTGTTATAGCTGGTAGAGAACTTCTGCTTGTGCTCTCTTCTAGGAATTTTATGGTTTCAGGTCTTACATTTAGGTCTTTAATCCCTTTTGAGATTATTTTGTATATGGTGTAAGAAAATGGTCCAGTTTTATTCTTTTGAATGTAGCTGTCCCGTTTTCCCAACACCATTGGTCAAAGAGACTTTTTTCCATATTATATTCTTGCTTTATTTGTCAATTAATTGACATAAGCATGGGTTTATTTCCAGACTCTATTCTATTCTATAGATCTATGTGTCCATTTTTGTGCCAGTACCACCTGTTTTGATTAGTTCAGCTTGTTAGTATATTTTGAAACTGGGATTCCAGTTTTGTTCTTCCTTTTCAAGATTTCTGTGGCTACTCAGGGTCTTTTGTGGTTCCATACATATCTCAAGATTATTTGTTTTAGTTCTGAGAAAAATGCTATTGTTATCTTGATGGGAATTGCATTAAATCTGTAGGTGGCTTTGGGTAGTATGGATATTTTAACAGTACTTGTTCTCCCAATCCATGGGCCTGATATATAATCCCATTTGTTTGTGTCATCTTGAGTTTGTTTCATCAGTGCTTCATAGTTTTAGGGTACAGGTTATTCATGTTTTTGGTTAAGTGTATTCCTAAACCTTATGTATTTCAGTAGTAGTAGCAGCAGCAGCGGCTACAGAGGTAGAATTTAGTGATTCATCAGTTGCATATAACATCCGACGCCCTCCTTAATGCCCATCACCCAATTACCCCATCCCCCCACCCACTTCCTCTTCAGCAACCCTCAGTTTGCTTCCCTTAGTGAAGAGTCTGCTATGGTTTACCTCCCTCTCTGTTTTCATCTTATTTATTTTTCCTTCTCTTCCCCTATGTTCAACTGTTTTGTTTCTTAAATTCCACATATGAGTGAAAACATATAGTATTTCTCTTTCTCTGATTTGTTTCACTTAGCATAATACCCTCTAGTTACACCCACATCATTGTAAATGGCAAGATTTTATTTTTTGATGGTTGAGGAGTATTCGTGTGTGTGTGTGTGTGTGTGTGTGTGTGACTTCTTCTTTATCCATTCATCCATTGATAGACATCTGGTCTCTTTCCATAGTTGGCTATTGTGGAAATTGCTGTTATAAACATTGGGGTGCATGTACCCCTTCATATCACTACGTTTGGAACCTTAGTGTTAATAAGCTAAAACCCAAAAAAACAAATACAGTCAAGAAATGGGATTATTTTCTTAATTTCCCTTTCTGCTGCTTCATTATTAATGTGTAGAAATGTAACAGATTCCTGTACATTGATTTTGTAACCTTCAACTTTACTGAATTCATTTATCAGTTCTAGTCATTTTTGGTGGAGTATTCAGGGTTTTCTGTATATATAGTATCATGTCATCTGCAAATAGTGAAAGTTTGAGTTCTTCCTTGCCAATCTAGATGCCTTTTATTTCTTTTTATTGTCTTAGTGTTGTGGCTAGGATTCTAGTACACGTTGAATAAAAGCTATGAGAGTGGACATCCTTGTTTTGCTCCTGATCTTAGGGTGAAAGCTCTGTTTTTCATTCTTGAGAACCACGTTCACTGTGGGTTTTTTTTCATATTATGCCTTTATTATGTTATGCATGTTTCCTCTAATCCTGTTTTGTTGATTGTTTTTATCATGAATGGGTGTTGTACTTTGTTAAATGCTTTTCTTATATCTATTGAAATAATCATACGGTATTCATCCATTCTCTTGTTGATATGATTTAACATTGACTTGTTAATATTGAACCATACTTGCAAACTAAATCCCACTTGATTCTGGTAAATTTGGTTTTTTTTTAATGTGCTATTGGAACTGGTTGCCTAAAATCTTGCTAAGGATTTTTGCATCTATATTCACCAAGATATTGAACTGCAGTTGTTGTTGTTGCTGTTATCGTTGTTGTTGTTGTTCTTCTTCTTCTTTTTTTTGTATTGTCTTCATCTGGCTTTGGTATCAGGGTAATGCTGGTCTCATAGAATACATTTGGAAGCTTTCCTTCCTCTTCTATTTTTTGAAATAGTTTGAGAAGAATGGGTGTTAACTTTTCTCTAAATGTTTGGTAGAATTCACCTGTGAAGCATGCTGGTCCTGGACTTCTGTTTGTTGGGATTTTTTGACGATTGGTTCAATTTCATTGCTGGAGATCAGTCAGTTCAAATTTTCTTTTACATCCTGCTTCAATTTTGGGAGGTTACATTACTGAAGGAATTTATCCATTACTAATACTTTGTCCAATTTGTTGGCATATAATTTTTCATGATATTGTCTTATAAGCCTTTGTATTTCTGCGATGTTGGTTGTTATTTCCCCCTCTTTCATTTCTGGTTTTATTTGAGTCCTCTACTTTATTTTTATTACTATTATTATTATTATTTTGGTGTTGATTCCAACGAATGTTTTATCAATTTTATTAATCTTTTCAAAAAACCAGCTCTTGGTTCCATTGAGCTGTTCTATTGTTTTTGTTTTGTTTTGTTTTAGTTTCTATTTCATTTTTTTATATTAATATATAATGTATTATTTGCCCCAGGGGTACAGGTCTGTGAATCATCAGGCTTACACATTTTACAAAACTCATCATAGCACATAACCTCCCCAATGTCCATAATGCAACCATGCTATCACTACCCCTCTACCCCACAACAGCTGTTAGATTTTTTCAGGAGATTAAGAGTCTCTTATGGTTTGTCTCACTCCCAATCCCATCTTGTTTCATTTTTTTCCCTCCCTACACCCCACACCTCCCACTCTGCTTCTCAAATTCCTCACAGAAGAGAGGTCATATGATAATTGTCTTTCTCTAAATGACTTATTTCGTTCAGCATAATACCTTCTAGATCTATCCATGTCATTGCAAATGGCAAGATTTCGGTTTTTTGATACCTGCATAGTATTCCATTGTGTGTGTGTATGTATGTGTGTGTATATATATATATATATATATATATATATATATTCATACCACATTTTCTTTATCCATTCATCTGTTGATGGACATCTAGGTTCTTTCCATAGTTTGGCTATTGCGGATATTGCTGCTAAAAACATTCAGGTGCACGTGCCACTTCAGATCACTACATTTGTATCCTTAGAGTAAATACCCAGTAGTGCAATTGCTGGGTGGTAAGGTAGCTCTATTTTCAACATTTTGAGGAACCTCCATGCTGTTTTCCAGAGTGGCTGCATGAGCTTGCATTCCTACCAACAGTGTAGGAGGGTTCCTCTTTCTCTGCATCCTCACCAACATCTGTAGTTTCCTGAGTTATTAATTTTAGCCATTCTGACTGGTGTTAGATGGTATCTCACTGTGATTTTGATTTGTATTTCCCTGATGCTGAGTGATGTGGAGCACTCTTTCATGTGTCTGTTGGCCATCTAGATGTCTTTTTTGCAGAAATGTCTGTTCATGTCCTCTGCCTATTTCTTGATTGGATTATTTGTTCTTTGGGTGTTGAGTTTCATAAGTTCTTTATAGATCTTAGATACTAGCCCTTTATCTGATATGTCGTTTGCAAATATCTTCTCCCATTCTGTCCACTGTCTTTTCGTTTTGTTAACTGTTTCCTTTGCTGTGCAAAAGTTTTGATCTTGATGAAGCCCCAATGGTTCATTTTTGCCCTTGCTTCCCTTGCCTTTGGTGATGTTCCTAGGAAGAAGTTGCTGCAGCTGAGGTCGAAGAGGTTGCTGCCTGTGTTCTCCTCAAGGATTTTGATGGATTCCTTTCTCACATTGAGGTCCTTCATCCATTTTGAGTCTATTTTGGTGTGTGGTATAAGGAAATGGTCCAGTTTCATTCTTCTGCATGTGACTGTCCAATTTTCCCAACACCATTTGTTGAAGAGACTGTCTATTTTCCACTGGACATTCTTTCCTGCTTTGTCAAAGATTAGTTGACCATGTAGTTGAGGGTCCTTTCTGGGCTCTCTATTCTGTTCCATTGATTTGCGTGCCTGTTTTTGTGCCAGTACCATACTGTCTTGATGATGACAGCTTTGTAATAGAGCTTGAAGTCCGGAATTGTGATGCCACCGACTTTGGCTTTCTTTTTCAACATTCCTCGGGCTATTCAGGGTCTTTTCTGGTTCCATATAAATTTTTTTTTCTTTTTTTTTATTTCAATCAGACTTTATCAATATTTGTCAATACAAATTTGGCTCACAGGACAAAGACCCTATATAGCAGGGAATTAAATAAAGTAGAAGCTTATTTCTCTCTCATCTGGGACTGATATGATACCTTGAAGACCCAGGAATCTTTAATCTGGCCTTGGTCTGAATGGTCCAAAATGGATCTTCACTGTATCTGTGACCCAGATAGCACCTTTCCATTAATAACACCACTTAAGAGATAATTTTGTGAAATTATAAGACACAACTCTTTTGTTCTTATTTATTACTGATCTTTCCATGTTTATAAAGAGTTAATGACTTGTAAAACTATTGCTTAGATGTTATTTATATTCTTTCTCTTGGAGTCATTTTAGGATTTTTCAGCATAATTGCACATTGAATTTCTTCACTGTATTTTATAATATTCTAACTGGCTTAGTTCATCCTAGTATCAACTCATCCCATAATGTCCCAGTATTAAGGAAAAAAAAGTTTATGGGGCTGGACTTTTCCTTGTGCCTGAGCTTTTTCATGATCTCATATTTCTCCCATCAATCTCTTTCCCTGCCCCTACCCCTCAAACAGTTGGTTTTTCTGTTCAATGAATTCCTCAACTGAGCTTTATGAGAATTGTCCCTAAGGATTTCCACATTGTGCAGGAAGAGTAAATTTCATTTGTGGAGGCATGAAGTAAATGGCTATCCCATTATGCTAGCTTTCTGAAGCTATTTTAAGATTACATCCTTTGCTCTTGGTTCTCATCTCTTGCCAAATATGTTCATAGAAATTAATATAGTAAATATGTTTTTATAAGGTTCTCCTTGATCTACAAATATAATTCAAGGACATCCTGAAAATTGCAAATCTATATTTTGATTCCATATAAATTTTAGGATTATTTGTTCCATTTCTTTGAAAAAAGTGGATGGTATTTTGATAGGGATTGCATTAAACATGTAGATTGCTTTAGATAGCATAGACATTTTCACAAGATTTGTTCTTCCAATCCATGAGCATGGAATGTTTTTCCATTTCTTTGTGTCTTCCTCTATTTCTTTCATGAGTACTTTATAGTTTTCTGAGGATAGATTCTTTGCCTCTTTGGTTAGGTTTATTCCTAGGTATCTTGTGGTTTTGGGTGCAAATATAAATGGGATTGACTCCTTAATTTCTCTTTCTTCTGTCTTGCTGTTGATATACAGAAGTGCAACTGATTTCTGTGCATTGATTTTATATCCTGACACTTTACTGAATTCTTGTATGAGTTCTAGCAGTTTTGGAGTGGAGTCTTTTGGGTTATGTACAGAAAATATCATATCATCTGCAAAGACTGAGAGTTTGACCTCTTCTTTGCTGATTCTTCTTCTGATTCTGATGATGATTCTTCTTCTGATTCTTCTTTGCCTTTCTGGCCTGCCAGGTCTCTGTGGATAGATCTCCTGCCAATCTAATATTTTTACCATTGTGTTACAGACTTCTTGTTCTGGGCTGCTTTCAGGATTTTCTCTTTGTCACTGAGACTTGTAAGTTTTACTATTAGATGACAGGGTGTGGACCTATTTTTATTGATTTTGAGGGAGATTCTCTGTGCCTCCTGGATTTTGATGCTTGTTCCCTTTGTCAAATTAGGGAAATTCTCTGCTAAAATTTGCTCCAATATACCTTCTGCCCCTCTTTCTCTTTCTTCTTCTTTTGGGATACCAATTATTGTAATAGTGTTTCATCTATGGTATCAATTATCTCTCAAATTCTCCCCTCATGGTCCAGTAGTTTGTCTCTCTTTTTCTCAGCTTCTTTATTCTCCATCATTTGGTCTTGTATATCACTAATTCTCTCTTCTGCCTTATTTATGGTAGTAGTAAGAGCCTCCATTTTTTATTGCACCTCATTAATATATTTTTTTATTTCAACTTGGTTAGATTTTAGTTCTTTTATTTCTTCAGAAAAGGGTTCTCTAATATCTTCCATGCTTTTTTTGAGCCCAATTAGCACCTTGATAATTGTCATTCTAAACTCTAATTCTGAAATATTACTCATATCTATATTGATTAGGTCCCTAGCTATCAGTACTGCTTCTTGTTCTTTTTTTTTTTTAATGGGGAGTTTTCTGCCTTGTCATTTTATCTGGATAAGAATAGAGAATGAGAAAACAAAATACTAAAAGGGTAGCAATGAATCCAGAAAAGTATACACTAACCAAATCAGAAGAGACCCGAAATGAGGGGAGGAGTAAGGGGGGACAAAAGAAAAAATATATATCTCTATATATGCATATATTATATATATATGCATATATTATATATATATATATATATATATATATATATATATATATATATATTAGACTGGTGAATAGAACAGAGCCACATGCTTGATTTTGGGTGTATTTTGGTTTATTAGAAGAAACTACCTCCCAAAATTTTAAAGAAAGAAAAAGTTACATATATACAAAAATAAGAGTAAACATGATGTGGGGATGGGTTATGACTGTAGGGATGAAAATTTAAAAAGATTCTAAAAAACAAATTGATAAGACATTCATTGAAAAAAAAAGAAAGAAAGAAAAAAGTGGAAAGAATGTAATCAGGCTGGAGACCAGAACAAAGCCATGCACTAGATTTGGGGTATATTTTGATCTATTAGAAGAGACTGTATCCCAAAATTTTAAAGAAAAAAATCTGTATGTATACAAAAAATAAGGTTAAATACGATGAAGGGATAAAATGTGATTATAACAATGAAAATTTAAAAAGATTTTTAAAAAGATATTGAAAAGATAAAATAGCTTAAAATGTTAAAAAAGGGAAAGAGGAAACATTTTAAAAAATAGAATAAGAAAAAATAAAATAAAAAAATTTAACTTTGCAAGACTAAAGGATCATGGGAAAAAAGCCATGAATTCTATGCATTGCTTTCCCCTAGCTCTGGAGTTCCCCAGTTCTCGTTGATTGGTGAACTTGGTCTTGGCTGGATGTTCTTGCTATTCAGGGGGAGGCACCTGTGGCTGTGATTCTCAGATGTCTTTGCCTGAGGCAGAATTGCACCACCCTTTCCAGGGGGCAGGCTAAGTAATCTGTTCAGTTTTGGTCTCGGGAGCTTTTGTTCCCTGAACACTTTCTGTACAGCTTTGGAGGAGGGTAATGAAAATGGCAGCCTCCCAAACTCTGGCCCCTGTAGGAGCTGAGAGATAATGGCCCCACTCCTCAACACACCCTCAGAAAAAACAGTCAATCCTTCCCATCTACCTGCTCTCCAGCTGTGCTCTGTGCTCACTTGGCCTGTGACTGGGCATTTCTATCTCTGGCACATGGCCCCTTTTGGAGTCTCCAAACCCAGCTGATTCCTGTAATGCACTCCCGCATCACTCCTCCCAGAGGAGGAAGGTGAGTCTCCCGGTTCTACTGCTTGTTGGGCCTCTTCCTGAAGAGCAGTGGCCCAACTGTGCTGCAGATCACAGTTTAAGGTAATCTGAGCTGAAAGCCCACTTCTTGGTATTGTCTCTGTAGCTGGCTTCCCCACTCTGATACCTGGCAGCTCTGCCACACTCAGGCTCCCCTGGTCTTTTGTGACGCTGTGGGTCCTGAGACCACACTGTCCCCATGAGGGCTCCACCCCCTGTTTAACCTCTGGAGCAATGTCCCTCAGTGGAGCAGACATCTTAAAGTTCCAGTTTTGTACTCTGCTCCTCTACCACTTGGCAGGAACTGGCACCTTCCCCTGTGATCTATCTTTCCGAATGTTGCCTTGGATTCACTTCTCTGCACATCCTACCTTCCAGAAAGTGGTCAATTTTTTGTTCCTAGAATTGCTGCTCTCTCTTCTCTTTCTTATTGAGTTTGTAGGGGTCCAGAATAGTTTGATAACTATCTAGCTGAACTCCTGGGACCTGATGATATTTAGGTCTCCTACTCCCCCTCCATCTTGCTTCTTCCCTTTATTTCATTTCTGCTCAAAACTTTATTTTATCCTTTCTTCTACTGGTTTTATATTCTGTTTTTCTTCTCTTTCTAGCTCCTTTAAGTGTAAATGTAGGTTGTTTATTTGACATTTTTCTTGTTTCTTGTAGTGGGCTTATATTGCTATAAATTTCTCTCTTAGAATAACTTTGCTACATCCCAAATATTTTGGACAATTGTGTTTTCATTTTCATTTGTCTACATGCATTTTATAAATTTCCTCTTTGATTTTTTGGTTTATACATCCATTGTGTAGTGGCATGTTGTTTAACCTCCATATATTTGTGTTATTTCCAGATTTTTTCTTGTGGTTGATATCTAGTTTCATAGTGTTGAGGTTGGAAAAGATGCTTGATATGACTTCAGTCTCTTTTAATTCATTGAGACTTGTTTTGTGGCCTAACATATGATCTCTTCTGGAGATGTTCCATGTGCCCTTAAAAAGAATGTATATTCTGATGTTTCAGGTTAGAATGTTCTGATATATCCATTTGATCCATCTGGTCCACTAGGTCATTCAAAGCCACTCTTTGTTGATGTTCTGTTTGAGTGATCTATCCATTGATGTAAGTGGCATATTGAAGTCTTACTACTGTTTTTGTGTTACTATCAATATTTGCTTTATATTTGTTGTAGTTTATGTATTTGGGTCTTCTCGTGTTAGGTACATAAATATTTACAGTTGTAGCATTTTTTCTTGGATTGTTTCTTTCATAATTATATTGAGTCCTTCCTTGGCTTTTTTTTTTTACAGTCTTTGTTTTCTTTTTATTTTTTATTTTTTTAAAAGATTTTATTTATTTATTTGACAGAGAGAGAACCCAAGTGGGCAGAGAGGCAGACAGAGAGAAGGGGGCAAGCAGGCTCCCTGCTGAGCAGAGAGCCCGATATGGGACTCAATCCCAGGACCCTGAGATCATGACCTGAGCTGAAGGCAGAGGCTAAACCCACTGAGCCTCCCAGGTGCCCCTACAGTCTATGTTTTAAAGTCCGTTTTGTGTATGTGGGTATTCTCATGTTAGGTACCTAAATGTTTAAATTGTAATTTTTTGTTGTTGTTGAATTGTTCCCTTCATAATTATATTGTGCTCTTTCTTGGCTCTTCTTACAGTCTTTGTTTTAAAGTTTATTTTGTCCAAAGTGAATATTGCTACCCCAGTTTCTTTCATGTTCATTTGCATGATAAATGTTCTGCATCCTTTCACTTTCAATCTGCATCTGTCTTTAGATCTGAAGTGATTCTTTTGTAGGCAGTATATAGATGGGTATTATTTTTTTATCCATCTATCATTTTATATCTTTTCATTAGAGCATTTTTCTATTTACATTCAAAGCAATTATTGATTTGTATGAAATTATTGTCATTTTGTTTCCTTTTTATGGTTATTTTTGTACTTCTCTGTTTTTTCTCTTGCACTCTTCTCTCATAATTTGTTGGCTTTCTTAAATCGTATACTTTTATTCCTTTCTCTTCATTTTTTGCATTATTTATTACTGGCTTTTGATTTGCATTTACCATTAGGTTTCTATATAACACCTGCATTTAGCAATTTATATTAAGTTGATAAGTATGAACTCATTCTAAAAGCACTAAATTTTTACTCTCCCCCTGTTTTATGTATATGGTGTCATGATTTACATCTTTATATACATTTTTTTGAGTCTGTTGATTGATTTTTTAAAAGATTTTATTCATTTATTTGAGAGAGAGAGGAGAGAAGATCGGAGGGAGAAACAGACTCCCCGTGGAGCTGGGAGCCTGATGCGGGACTCGATCCCAGGACCCTGGAATCCTGACCTGAGCCAAAGGCAGTCGCTTAACCAACTGAGCCACCCAGGCGCACCTGCTGACTGTTTTTTAAGGTATAGTTAATTTTGCTGCTTTTGTGCCTCCTACATTTTTTTTGCTCCTGCTTATGGTCTTTACTTTCCATTCAAAGAATCCCCTTTAATATGTCTTGTAAGGCTGGTTTAATTGTGATTATTAATTCTTGTAACTTTTGTTTGAGAAATTCTTTCTCTCTCCTGTTCTGAATGATAGCCTTGCCAGATAGAGTATTCCTGGCTGCAGGGTTTTTTTCTTTCAGGACTTTTAATGTATCATGCCACTTCTTTCTGGCCTGCAAAGTTTCTATTGAAAAATCAGATGATAGCATTATGAGGTTTCCTTTATTTGTAACTGTTTTCTTTTCTCTTGTTCTTTTACAGTTCTCCCTTTACTACTACCTTTTGCCATTTTAATTACTCTGTGTCTTGGTGTGGATTTCCTTAGCTTGATTTTGTTGGGGGCTTTTTGTGCTTCCTGGATCTGGATTTCTGTTATCTTCCCCAAATTTGGGGATTTTCAGCTATTATTTCTTCAAATTAATTTTCTCCCCCCTTTTTTCTCTCTTTTCTCTCTGGGGTCCCTATTTTAAGACTGTTATGATACTTGATGGTATTATACTTGATGGTGTTGTCAAGTTCCCTTAATCTAGTCTCTTTTTCCTTTCTCCTATTCAGCTAATTATTTTCCATTACTTTGTCTTCCAGGTCACTGATCTGTTTTTCTGCTTCCTCTAATCTGCAGTTATTCCCTCTAGTGCATTTTAAATTTCAATTATTGAATTCTTCATTTTTGGTTGGTTCTTTTTCATGTTTTCTATCTCTTTGTTAAGAGTCTCATTGAGCTCTTTCACTGTTTTATACATTCCTGTGAATATCTTTATAACCATTACTTTTAATTCTCTATCAGCATATTACTTATCTCCATTTTGTTGTTTCTTTTGCTGTGATTTTGTTCAGTTTTTTTATTTGGGACATATTCCTATGTCTCCTCATTTTGTATAACTCTTTGTGTCTGTTTCTGTGACTTCATTTCTCCTATTCTTGGAAGTAGTGGCCTTATAAAGATGTAGTGCCCTACAGTGCAATGTCCCCTACTTACCAGAACCTGACACTTCAGGTATTTCTCTTATGTGTGTTGTATGTACTCTACTATTGTGGTTGAGCCACATTTGTCTTCAGTTCAGTTGTCTGCAGTGGCTTTCTTTATTTGCTTGGGCAGAGTTTGGTCCCTTTGTTGTTAATGGACAAATTTGGAGCTTCCTTAGCCTTGAGTGGGTCAGACCATCCTTGCCGGAGTTACCATAGCACCAAACATCAGGGAAATTTCTCTTTGCTCTCCTCTGAGAAGCTTTCATTGGTGGGAAGGGTCTAAAATGCAGACCAGCTGTCTGCCCCAGCCCACTCCCGGGGCCTGTGGGACTTGTGTATGTGGTTATCTATCCCTCTCCCCAGGGCTGGAATCACTTTGGAGTACTCCTGACCCCTATCAGGGCTGCTTGTACCATGCCATACTTGTGGATGGTTAGTTAGATGTACTCCTGCATAATGCTTTGTTGGATGGGTTAGGTCTATAGGAGAACACAGGGGTGGGGGTGGGCTGCAGAGTGTTAGTAAGCTTTGGGCTAATTTGCTTTGTAGGGGGAACTCTTGATTTTGAGAACTGCTGAGGGTGGATTGGAGCAGGCATGTACACAGGAGAATGCTGGGGCAGGGGATACTGTTAGCATGTTATATGGAGAGTGTGTGGATCTGGTTCCTACAGGTGATAGTATATCTATGCTTGGGGGATGGGGAGGGAAATGGTACCTACCAGCCCCTTTATTTTTGGAGATGGCTCCTAAAGATCTCTGCCCTTTCAACACATGCTGTGAAATTAGTAAACAAATCTCCCTCCTGTACATTCTAGTCATTTTTCAAATTACTGCTTTCATAGTGTATTTCAGTAGGACTGTTTGTTGTACTGTCTCTTTAAGGGAGTGAGGGAGGGGAGTTTCAGTTACCTGTTGCCCTCAGGATTTCCCACAGCTATGCTTGATGATTTTTAAAGTTCTAGATGTTAAGCACACACCACCCCCCACAATTAAGAAGTCACAAAGTTAAGTCTCTCCGGTTTTCTAAGTCAAATGTTATGGGGATTCACCTTCCAGGGGTCTGGTGTGGGGTCCCCTCCCCTCCCTTCTCAGTGCTTGCAGTGTCCCTTCCTCTTGCAGACCATTTTGAGGGTCAGTTTGGTTCTCAACTGTGTCTTCACACTTTCATCTCTTTTTCAATGTGGTTTCTTCTCTAGGTTTAGCTGTGGCGAGTCTGTTCTGCCAGTCTTTGGGTCATTTTCTGGAGTGTTGTCTAGGCATATCCATGGGATGAAGTGAGCTTAGGATCCTCCTACTCCACCATCTTCCCCGGAAGTCTAATAATTTCTTTATATATTCAATTTTACATGTTCTGGACTCTAACTTTTATCAATTGTAAGTGTTAAATGTGGCTGATATTGTGTCTTAGTTTGCTTGTTTTCTCACTCTCTTCATGGTCTTTTATGAAGAACAGAAGTTCCGAATTTTTTAAAAGATTTTATTTATTAATTTGTCAGAGAGAGAGAGTGAGCGGGCACAGGCAGACAGAGTGGCAGGCAGAGGCAGAGGGAGAAGCAGGCTCCCTGCTGAGCAAGGAGCCCAATGTGGGACTCGATCCCAGGACGCTGGGATCATGACCTGAGCCGAAGGCAGCTGCTTAACCAACTGAGCCACCCAGGCATCCCAGAAGTTCTGAATTTTAATGCAGTACAATTTAGCCATTTTTCCTTATTCAGCTATAATTATTTTCATTCAACAGTATGTTGCCACCACTAAGGAATAGATACATTTCCTAGTTAATCTTCAATATTTTTAAATATATTATTTATTTATTTATTTATTTATTTATTTATTTATTTGACAGAAAGAAAGAGATCCTAAGTAGGCAGAGAGTCAGACTGAGGGGGTGGGCAGGGAGCAGGCTCCCCACTGAGCAGAGAGCCCAATGCTGGGCTTAATCCCAGGACCCTAACACCATGACCTGAGCCAAAGGCAGAGGCTTAACCCACTGAGCCACCCAGGTGCCCCTAATCTTCAATTTTTAAAAATGTTTTTGTCACATAATTTTAGATCTGTTTTGAAATTATTTTTAATTAACTGTTCAAAAACAAATCTCTATAATTTCATTTCTAGCCATATTTCCATTTGTTTGGGGCTTTGTTTCTGGGTTTTTTATCCATTGCATTCATTTATCTGTTTTTTTCCTGTAATATTGACTATATTAATTACTCTTGTTATTTACTAAGAATTCCATGTAGAGGGCAAATTTTCCTGATCTAATTTTTTTATTCAGGAGTAACTGGCCATTTATGGAGCTTTGCTCTGTACATATGATTTTAAATCTGCTTATCTAGTTCCATGAAAAACTATTTTTGGAAATTTTATTAGAAATAGCAAGAATATCTGGATCATTTTGGGGGAAAACTGGCATTTTTATGATACTGAGTTTCCCTAATAATTATACATGGTCTAACTCTCCATTTATTTAGGTCATCTTGGATATCTTTCAGTTAATATACTAGTCCTCATAACAGACTTGTATATTGCTTGTAGATATATTCCTATGCTACATTTTTTGTTGTCATTGTACATAGCATCCTTTATTTGGCAATTTCTAAGCACTATTTGCTAGTGCATAAAATAAAAGTGACATTAGTACCTTGAATCATTTATCCAGCACCTTGTTAAATCACCTTATTAATCTCCATGATTTGTAGATTTCTCTGGTTTTTCTCTTTACTTTAAGATAAGGATCTTTCTGGAGTGTAGTACACCCTGGAAAAGGCTGGGAGAAATATACATCCAATTTAGATCTGAAATGCACGTGATGAGCTACAAAACACTGACATAGAGAAGAATGAGACCAGTCACCTGGTATCCTCAAACTGGGATGTCTCTGAAGATGCTTGTGTAGAAGATGTCTGAGTGATCTAAGTCATCCGTTTCATTGCTCAAGTTTGTATCAAACTCTCGAAGAGGTTCTTCCATAGGTTTGTTACCCTCTGCTATCTTCTGGTTCAGAAATTAATCTTGAATAATTAATGAAAAACATTTTTCCCTTATAAAGAGTAAATGAAATATAATAGAACATTAAACAAACATTATAAGACAGATACATGATAACATTGTACATGAATGCAAAATGTTTTGAAAGCATCCCTCCACTAAATTCATTTTTCTGCAATAAATATTTATTGAGGGCCTTGTATATGCAAAACACTGACCCATTAAGAAAAGTATTTGTTTGGTCATCCCTGCCCTAGGAAAATTAAGAGGATAGTAAGTTTAGCTAATTTAAGCCATCAATCTTAGAAACAGAAATAACCCCCACCCCTGTCTTTATTTTGTAATAGGTTTTTCACCCTGATTTATTGGATAATTGCATAATCCATCTTGAATATGTAGACAAGAATTCATCAACCTGAAGTACTTAAATGTATTCATCTTTGAAGGAAAATTCCAACTAGCTAACCATTATGTTCTAATTCATAAACTATGGTCATCACTCAACACTTTCTAAGGAAAAGCCATAGAACAAAAATACTCATGAGATTTCTTTTTCTTACTCAATGAAAATTCTCATATTTTTCAGTTCATGTCTAAAACACAAAAATACTATCATAATGTGTAGCCAACCCAGATGCAGAGAGTTCTAGGGATGTAATTCATGGCTCCACCTCTAATTAGAAGTGAATCCTAGTAAGAATTCCCCTGTACATGGTATGAATCTTCGGTAACTGTTATCTTCTCACTTTCCATCTCCTTTATCCTTGTGATGGGGGTGGAGGTGGGGGAATGGCTTTCAGAGGAGGCAATACTTTGAAGACTCAATTACATCTTAGGTATTTGAAAGATTCGAAATATTAAGTGTCTTTTTAATTTAGTTCCCTGTTTATTTGAGTTCCTCAAGTTTTTACACTTGTTACCTCTGCTAGTAATACAGGAAGGTATTTATATATAATAAATGCAAACCATATTGATGTATACTTGGTAAAAGTGCAAATCCTCCCCTGTTGCCACTCAATCTCATTTCCCACTCAAGAGAGAATGAAAGCAACGTACTTTGTAAACTTTACATTTTTCCTACATAAATGCACATATGAACAAAAAGAATGTATAGACTACATGGTTTTTGTTCTTTTAATAGAAACGAAATCATAAATAGTTTTGTAAGATAAGGACACCTGGTGGCTCTGTTGGTTAAGCATCTGCCTTTGGCTCAGGTCATGATCCCAGGGTCCTGGGTTTGGGTCCCGTGCTGGGCTCATTGCTCAGCAAGACCCTGCTTCTCCCTCTGCCTGCTGCTCCCCCTTTGCTTGTGCTCTCTATCTCTCTGACAAATAAATTAAATCTTTAAACATAAATATACAGCTTCAGATATTATCTGACCATTTTCTTTTGATGAAAATTTATATTTATATCTATGTATATATTTTATATCATACTGCAGTGAATATACTTATACATGTCTCCTTTTACAACAATGAACAGGTATCAGAGAAGATACTTGTGCATCCTATTTTCCAAAAGGGAGAATAAATCCTACCAAGACCTCCCCACTTATAAAATCTTACATTAGCAGAATCTACTCATGGTCCCATAAATCTATTACTTCCTCCCTTAATCCACAGTATACATCCAGGAGATTCCTTTAAATTCAGTTATGTGTATCTTAGTATGTCATTCTAGTAAATTCTCATGTCCAAGTACTCTGTATTTTCCCAGTTCAATCACCTGTATCAGATTCTGCAAGAGTCATTCTCTGGGTTAGTTATGACTTCTAGTACCCAAAAGTTGCCTTATATATGATGCAATTCAAAATGCATATGGTAGAAAAAAATTGCTTAAACTTGGCTGAATGCAGGTTAGCTGAAACCCAGCTATCCAAATCAACAATTTATTCAAAAATTAACATATACAGGAACTCTGTTAAAAATGAATATATGTGAGAACTGGCTTTTCAAGTATTAATTCTTTTGTTGCATATTGTACAACCATCACTAACCAAAATATTTGTACACATCCCTTTTAAAAATGCAAAGTGTATGTATTATATATTATATAAATATTTATGGCCAGCATAATTATATTATAAAATATTATAATATTTTAATATTAAATTATAATTATAAATTTAATATATTTATATTTATTTTTATAAATATATATTATGTATTATATATTTATATATTTAATAAATTTATAGATTATAAATTATGATTATATTATAATATATTAATATAATATATAATATAATAATAATATAAATTAATAAAAATATTATACTTGCCAGCATAAATGAGATCACAACATTATTTTGTAATTTACCATAATTTATTTAGGCTGTTTTGTTGCACATTTTGGAAAGTTTGGATTTTTGTCATGTTATAATTTTGTAGATATCTTTCTCTAATTTTTCAGTACCAATTATCAAGAAATTATTCCTATGTTAATTGCTTAATTACCTATTTTACCTGTATTTTTAATTCATTCTTAGACAATTATGTCCACTGTTCCATTTTTGATAGAGAAATGTTAGAATAACCTAAATGTCAAACAAAAGTGATGAAAGAAAGAAAACCCTGTTCCATTTTTTCCTTGCACAAAAATGAAAATATAGCCAAATAAGCAGAATAAGCATGACCGTTTTTGAATTGATACTTTTAAAGTAGAAAAATCCCATCCTTCAAAGCTGCAGTTCTTTTTTTATTAATAATTCACTAATTCATTATTTGCTTCTCTTTTTACTTTTCCATGTTAGAAGAGAAATGTGTTGTTTTTTTTGAAAGATTTTTATTTATTTGTTTGACAGGAAGAGATCACAAGTAGGCAGAGAGGCAGGCAGAGAGAGGGAGGGGAAAGCAGGCTCCCTGCTGAGAGAGAGCCCAATGCGGGGCTTGATCCCAAGGTCCTAGGATAAAATCTTTTAAAAAAAATAAAAATAAAAAATATGATTGATAAAAAGAGAACAGAAAAAAGTCTAGAATTTTATCATTCTGAACCATCCATTAACCTTTTTGTTATCTGACCTAGACTTTCTAAAATATAAAGTATATTTAGTAAATATATATATTTATATTTAATCTGTGTGTCTTTTTTTTTTAAGACTTTTTATTTACTCATGAGAGACACACAGAGAGAGAGAGGTAGAGGTAGAGGCAGAGGCAGAGGTAGAGGGAGAAGCAGTCTCCCTGCTGAGCAGGGAGTCCGATGTAGGACTCAATTCCAGATCTCTGGGAACATGACCTGAGCTGAAGGTAGAGACTTAACCATCTAAGCCACCCAGGCACCCTAATCTGTGTGTCTTATTTGTCAACAGAAATGGGATCATATAATTATTTTGTGACCTAAGATAATTTATTTAAGCAACTTATTAAATGGTAGATACTTATTTTATTCCAACATCTTAACAGAATGTGCAAGAATAATTTTTATATCCATTGTAAATATGAAAACATAGTTGAGAATAAAAGAAATTATTGGTTAAACATGAAAAGAACATGATGGAACATGCTATTATGTATTAAAAGGGAAAAGTAGAAAATATCCATATATTAGAATAGAATACATAACGATGCATGAATGTCTTCAACGTGCCCCACAGTGTACCAAAGATGACTAACACCAGAAAAAAACAGTGTCTAGGAATTTTCATTTAAAACCCATCATCATTTCAGCTAACATGACCTGTTGACCAACTTGCTTTTAACTAAATTGCTTTCAACAAATTATGTTCCATAAAATTGCATTTGTTCACATTCCTTTTTTTTTTTTTTCTAAGTGGTCATCAAATCATACAATACTATCAAGGACAGAACTAGAAATCTAGAAGCAGTTTTTGTTTCCTGCTTAGTTCTTTTCTCTAACTCAGTGTCTGTTGGTGTTTCTCTATATCTTTCTATCTCTGATTATCCTTATTATTGTATTTTATGATGAATCAATCCCTATGGAGGATCATGTGATTCTTTCTGTGAATGTGGACACTCTTTGAAAGACGACCTTCTTCACACCATACCTTCAGAAATACTGTAGAGTTATGGTTTTTTGACCGTATTATAGCTAACTCTAACTTTTTTTCTAGTTTGGGAACATTCCTTCTAGTAATTTCAGACCGAATTTCATGTATCATCTTTTGCCTCTCCTTATCAGATGAAGACTAAACATTTCTAGTAAACTCTTGAATAAAACTTCTGGTGTTGTATAACCAATGGAAAAATCAACTAGGCTATTCCATTGTGCATTGCAAAATTTTATGATAGCACGTTCTTTCCACATATACCCAGAACATTCTATTTCTTCACCCCTATAGCTTCATCCTATAATTCCCAGAGCTATTTGTACAACCTTATTGTCACAGTAGTAATGTAATAGAAAAAACAAGTTATTATATACCAGCATTCACAGCTTTCTCTCCCCTGAATTCTAGAAATTCTTATTTGAAAGGTCATGTATTGGCCTCTTTGCCTTGGCCCCAGATCCAAACAGCTGGCCCCAAATATCCCCATAGTCTGTGAGACTACACTTTCCAGTGACTGCAAAGGGTAAGGCAATGGTGTAGTATGATAGTTTGGAAAAAGTGTGGTTGTGTGGTGCATGACAGTGTGTTGGTGAGGGTTAAGAAAGCAGTAGAAGCAAGTGAAATAGAACAGCATAAAGGAATAGGATAATTTTCATTTTATTGTATATATGTATGGTTTTCTTGAGTGTATAATATGGAAAGAGGAAATTTAATCTAGAAAACAGGTCATGTTAAACTTCCTATGTCATGCATAGGGCAAAATGCCTGGGCTAGACTTGTTAAGGTAGAAAACAGTGATGTCTCAAAGCTTCTGGAGTCAGATCTGTGTTTCCCTTTTTTTTTTTTTTATTTATTTTTTTTAAAGATTTTATTTATTTATTTGACAGACAGAAATCACAAGTAGGCAGAGAGAGAGGAGGAAGCAGGCTCCCTGTGGAGCAGAGAGGCCGATGCGGGGCTCGATCCCAGGACCCTGGGATCATGACCTGAGCTGAAGGCAGAGGCTTTAACACACTGAGCCACCCAGGCGCCCCTGTGTTTCCTTTTAAAGTGACTCTGTAGAGATTTGGTTTCTGTGGGGACACAGGTTATATATATGATCACCTGGTCAAGAGCTGAATAGCATGTCTTGACCACTTTCTTGCATATGTAAAATTATAATTTTACTGCCTACCTGATGAGGAGCTCCCAGGGAGCACTCCAGTACCAGGGGCAAGTCTGTCTCTCTTGCCCTTAGTTTTGCTCCATCCACCTAACAGAAATTTGCATAGCAATCACCAACTATATTTTATCTGAGATTCCTCTCAACTCTGATGTAAGTCCATATCCTATTTTGCATTAATCCCTTTTAGCCTAACTACAGCACACTCAGCATCTTATTTGACTCTGGAACACAAAACTATCATCCAAGCCATATTAAAGTCTTGTCATAACAAGGCTGGTTACAGTACTTTTGAAATTGCATGGTTCTGAAGACAAAGCCTGAGAAAAATCATCCATCTGCACATTCCTCTGTATCTCATGGCATCCTTTTACCACCACCACGCCAAGACAACCAGAACTCATACTGGCAGGATAGTGGAGGAAGTAACACTGGAAATATATCAGATGCTGAATTCAAAGGCTATGACAGTGGCAGCAAGATTGTGCACATCATTTCAAAAGAAACTCGGGGGTGGGATGTGGAAAATAGGTCATGGGGATTAAAGAGTTCTCATGTCATGAGGAGTACCAGGTGATGTACAGAAGTGTGGAATCACTATATTGTACACCCAAAATATATATTACACTGTATATTAACTAGCTGGAATTTGACTAAAAACTTAGAAGAAAAAAAAAAGACTACAAGATTCTGCTGGAACTGCCATACAGTATCCCTGGGTTTCTCACTCTCCTTACCACCCTTGTCCTTACCACTCAGAAGCAGATCCTCATGTTGATACTTATTTGATTTGCCATTTCCTGTCTTGTAAGGATTGTATGGGTCCCTAACTTTGTGTTTCCCCTAAGTCTACCTATTTTGTTCACCTTTGCATTCCTGACACCTGGAACAGTGTTTGGTATCTAGACGTGTACACATGTCTATAGCCTTTATCATTTCTACTCCTCTCCCAGTTCCAGCAGCTCAGACAATGCACCTTGAGGGGGCATACAGAATCTGTGCCAACTTTAATTATCAAAGGAAAAAAGGTTTGTTCATAAGAGTCAAGCTAAAGATAGGAAAGATAACACTTTTGGGAAAAGCAGAAAATCCTATTAAGAATAGTTAAGCAAGGGATGGCCTGGGTGGCTCAGTTGGTTAAGCGGCTGCCTTTGGCTCAGGTCATGATCCCAGCATCCTGGGATCGAGTCCCACATCAGGCTCCTTGCTCGGCAGGAAGCCTGCTTCTCCCTCTGCCTCTGTCTGCCTGTGCTCGCTCTCTCACTCTCGCTCTCTCTCTCTCTGACAAATAAATAAATAAAATCTTTAAAAAAAAAAAAGAATAGTTAAGCTAATATGATGTTTTGCAATTATTTGCAGTGTTCTAGAAACTTTTTTGAAAATATTAATACTTTATTTACTTGTTTGACAGCTCTGTTATATACCTGGCTATGTTCTAAGCACTGGAGATAGAGGTAAAATGAAGAGATCCAGTGTCTTTCAGGCAGTGTCTTGTTTAAAAAAGTGGGAGATAGAAAATACATATGTAAATGAGCAAACAAGACCATTTCTCATGTTAGTAATTACTATGAAGTGATAAAAACTGGGTAACTGGATAAAGGGTTTCTAGGAAGGGTGGTTACCTTTGTTTGTGTGGTCAGGAAAAACCTGTCTGAAGATATTGTAGTGGAGAACGGAATAGCGAGAAGCAGGGCCATGTGCGAACCTGAGAGATCATTCCAGGCAGAGAAAAGGGAACGTGTTCAAAGGCCCTGAAGCAGGAATGAGCTCAACGTGTTTTAGAGGTAGGACCAGTGAATGAAGTGATAGAACGTTAGGGCACCAAGTGGATACAAGTCTAACAGATCACATAGGGAAATGGAGGGTCTAGAAAAAAATGTTTTCATCCTAACTTTAAAAAGAAAATGTTCCATGCTCATGGATTGGAAGAACAAATATTGTGAAAATGCCTATGCTACCTAAAGCAATCTACACATTTAATGTAATCCCTATCAAAACACCATCCACTTTTTTCAAAGAAATGGAACAAATAATCCTAAAATTTATATGAAACCAGAAAAGACCTCGAATAGCCAGAGGAATGTTGAAAAAGAAAGCAAAAATTGGTGGCATCACAATTCCAAACTTCAAGCTCTATTACAAAGCTGTCATCATCAAGACAATATGGTACTGGCACAAAAACAGGCACGCAAATCAATGGAACAGAATAGAGAGCCCAGAAATAGACCCTCAACTCTATGGCCAACTAATCTTTGACAAAGCAGGAAAGAATGTCCAATGGAAAAAAGAAAGTCCCTCAACAAATGGTGTTGGGAGAATTGGACAGTCACATGCAGAAGAATGAAACTAGGCCATTTCCTTACACCACACACAAAAATAGACTCAAAATGGATGAAGGACCTCAATGTGAGAAAGGAATCCATCAAAATCCTTGAGGAGAACACAGGCAGCAACCTCTTCAACCTCAGCTGCAACAGATTCTTCCTAGGAACATCGCCAAAGGCAAGGGAAGCAAGGGCAAAAATGAACCATTGGGGCTTCATCAAGATGAAAAGCTTTTGCACAGCAAAGGAAACAGTTAACAAAACGAAAAGACAGTGGACAGAATGGGAGAAGATATTTGCACACAACATATCAGATAAAGGGCTAGTATCTAAGATCTATAAAGAACTTATGAAACTCAACACCCAAAGAACAAATAATCCAATCAAGAAATGGGTAATGACATGAACAGACATTTCTGCAAAGAAGACATCCAGATGGCCAACAGACACATGATAAAGTGCTCCACATCACTCAGCATCAGGGAAATACAAATTAAAACCACAATGAAATACCACCTCACACCAGTCAGAATGGCTAAAATTAACAAGTCAGGAAATGACAGATGCTGGCGAGGATGTGGAGAAAGGGGAACCCTCCTACACTGTTGGTGGTAATGCACGCTGGTACAGCCACTCTGGAAAACAGCATGGAGGTTCCTCAAGAAGTAGAAAATAGAGCTACCCTACAATCCAGCAATCGCACTACTGGGTATTTACCCTAAAGATACAAACGTAGTGATCCAAAGGGGCACGTGCACCCGAATGTTTATAGCAGCAATGTCCACAATAGCCAAACTATGGAAAGAACCTAGATGTCCATCAACAGATGAATGGATAAAGAAGATGTGGTATATGTATACAATGGAATACTATGTAGCCATCAAGAGAAACGAAATCTTGCCATTTGAGACAACGTGTATGGAACTAGAGGGTATTATGCTTAGCAATATAAGTCAATCAGAGAATGACAATTACCATATAATCTCCCTGATATGAGCAAGTTGAGAGGCAATGTGCGGTTTGGGGAGGTAGGAAAGGAATAAATGAAACAAGATGGGATCGGGAGGGAGACAAACCATAAGAGGTTCTTTTTTTTTTTTTTAAGATTTTATTTATTTATTTGACAGACAGAGATCACAAGTAGGCAAGAGAGGCAGGCAGGGAGAGAGAGGAGGAAGCAGGCTCTCCGCAGAGCAGAGAGCCCGATGTGTGGCTCGATCCCAGGACCCTGGGATCATGACCTGAGCCGAAAGCAGAAGCTTTAAACCACCGAGCCACCCAGGCACCCCCATAAGAGGTTCTTAATCTCAAAAAACAAACAGGGTTTCCAGGGGGAGGGGAGGTAGGGTGAGAGTGGTTGGGTTATGGACATTGGGGAAGTATGTGCTATGTTGAGTGCTGTGAAGTATAAACCTGACGATTCACAGACCTGTACCCTTGGGGATAATAATACATTATATGTTAATTAAAAAATTAAAAAAATTTTTAAAAAGAAGTTATTAGATTTTTTAGTGAATAATGTTATGCTCTGATTTACTCTTTTAAGAATCAGGGAAGTTGCTGTTGAAAAGACTCAGTGGGCCCTGCCAGTTTGCCACACAAAGTCTGTGCCCAATACTGTGAGATTCCCTAACAGACAGCCAGCTGTACAGAGAGTCATGATGAATAAGAAAGCAACTCTCATTTTAGTTAATTGACAGTTTAAAAACTCATATAGAAAGGTAAGAAAAAGGCGGACAACTTAATGGAAATTTGGATGGTATATTTCTAATAAATGGCACTTCATGGAAATGGCTATCCAAATGACCAATAAATAGCTTAAAAGATGCTATAAATCATTTGTTGTTAGAGAAATCCAAATTAAAACTGTAATAAGCATCACTCTATACCAACCATAATTGCTAAACAAACATAAAACAGCACCACAACCAACAGTTAAAAGCCCCTGTCAAGTGTGTGGAGTAATTAGAATTCTCATGCATTGCTGGTGGAGCTTTAAACTTCTTTGGAAAAGTTTGGTGGCATCGGTAAGATATGCTGGAACTGACTCAGCTGGCTTGTGAGACTTGCCATTCGGTTATTGAAATTAACAAAGGTGGGAATAGTTACACAACAGAAATTGACACATACCACAAATCAGAGTTTGCTTGTGTTGTTTTGTTTTTTTAATCCTAGAGACCTAATAGTTAAATATTCAGCACATCACTGACTAAAGTTAAGCATACACATTCTTGGCTGAGAAACTCATACTTATATTCCTAACCCAACTATTCTGTCAATGGAATAATGAAATATTATATCGCAGTAAGAATAGCGAGTCAATAACATGGATGGATCTACAAAGATAGTAATGAGGAAAATAATAAGGATAATAGTGAGAAAAAGAGGAGCATATAACATATGATTCTATGTATATAAAGTTCAAACTTAGCCTAAAGTGATCTGTGGTAAACTGTCCATAGTAGTCAGAAAAGGAAGTGGCAGATAGTGGTGGTAGTGGGAGAAAGGGTTCCAACTATGCTTTCTTTTCTAATATGTGTGCTGATTACATGGGTGTGTTCACCTTGTGAAAATTTATCAAGCTTATTCTTAGGCTTTGGGTACTTCTGTGTATGTATACTGTCCTTCAATAATTTCTTAAAATAGTAAAGTAAGAAAATTCACATAATACAGAGCCAATAAATGTTCATTTGTATATTATTAAAGGTAAAGTAACTAGGTTTCTTTATTTCAAATCTTTGGGAAGGATATTTAACAACTTCCATAATTGGTACAGAAAAACAATTTATATCTTATCTTTAAATATTAATCAATTTAAAAAATAGTCTCTAATTTGGATAATACAACTCTTATGTTTGGTGTTACTAATATTAGAAAGGGAAAATCTCTAGAATTTTATTGCATATGAGAGTCACCTTGGGGACTTGTTGTGAATTCAGATACCTGAGGCTCTACCCAGAATTTAATTCACTAGGTTTGTTGGACCCAGACATCTGCATTTTAATAAACATCTCACGTGATCTGAAGCACATAAATGTATGGGGGAAAACACTGAAAAAACTGATCTAGATGGCAAATGTTTTTCCCAGGACTATATATAAAGAGAGAGAGAAAAAGAGAGAGAGAGGGAGAATACTGTGTATTGTTCTGGTGGGTAGTTTCCAATGAAATAAGAGTTCCAGTATTAAGATAAATGATCAAAGAATTATAAGTTATCATACTTAAAATGTTGTGCACTTAAATTTTGTCAGTTAAAATTATCCTGGTCTAAAAAGAATTATTAAAATATATTTTCATGTAAATTTTGAAAGGTACAATGTAATGGAAGAAATACTGAAAGAATTACCAAGTATATATACAAACAAATGTATAAGTTGTTAGGGATATTTATTTATAAATTTTTGGTTAAAAAACTTATTTAACTCATTCTTGGATGACAAAATACACCCTAGAAAATGGAAATTTGATCCTAGAGATTTCAAGATTATTTGCAACCATAGTGGGAAAACATGTTACTTAAGCTTATTTTGCTCTATAGATAACTCTCTTATGTCACATGGAGCTGCCCACAATTCTGTTTTAATAAAGGCTGGTGTGAGTGAGGAAATAAGTACAGTATTATTAAGGATATATAAAGTACCATCAAAGGAAAACATAGCCAAAAAGCTTACCCATAAGGAAATGGAAATCATTAACCATACCAAGAAAAAAAAAAGTGCACAGAAACACAAAAACAATTTTGTTACCATTACAAATAATACAATGTGACCTAAATGTATCATGCTATGTACTGGTTCATTCTTACTTCAGGGCAACGAGTTTTAGTGTAACAATACCATTGAGAATCCACCTACATGAGTAATATAATATCTATATTAAAATGTGCTATAGAATTATGTACATTTGGAAATATAAATATTCTATAAATTGTAAAAGTCAAAGTAAGAATATGTTTTAACAAATTTTAAGTGTATAAAATGAATAGTAGCAAGAATTGGAATAGAAATTAATATTTTTGCTTCTCATGTTCACAGATTTTTTTTTTCGTAAAGTTTCTTAAGCGTCTTATGTAATAGATAATTTAAATTCCCTGACACACTCTTTATCAATAGAAAAAAGGCTTATCTTATATAAGGAAGCATTATTTTTGTTTCTCTCTGTTAATGCACCCAGAATCAGCTTCCTTTGACAGTTACCTATTCGTTTCTTTGTGGATGATACACTCTCTCAGAATAACTTCTACCTCTTATCTTCCTGGCATCTCAACCTAAAATCCAAGACAATAAGATCACATTTCAGCATTTCCCTTACTAAGGATTTTTAGTAAGACTTACAGACACTTGCTGTTCTTAAAACAACTAATGGCACTCAATATTAGTGGTGAATTAGTGGTGAACACTATCCACCATTTTCTACATTTGGGAATCCCATTCTGTAAGCTTCACCAGATGCTGCACTCTTGCCTCCACTGAATTTACAGTCATATCCACTTGCCTGTTAATTACTTTTATGTTCCCAAGGAATAGGATAAAGGATATGCCCCAACAAACACAACTCTTTGTTACTAGCTGGGCTTCTGCCAAAATCCTGTTTGCCAAATGTTCATTCAGCTGACCAACTGTGAATGCCTCAAGAATTGCATGTGTCCTTTTCCTGAAGGCCTAAAGCAGAACTAAACCTCCCTTTATAGTACTCATAACCTAACCTGACTTTTCTAATTTCTCCATAAGGAAAGAGGCTTGAAGAGCAAAGGAAAAAATTTTTAAAAAATGAATGCTGTCAGATATTCTTTTGAATTCTTTCATTATTGCCTGATGACCTGGTTTCTCCAAGGGCAGGGTCAAAGTGGGACATTATTCGGTGACCAGACTGCTTAATCTTAGCATCAGAATTCACCTTGATGATAGTTGTGTGAGGAGAGAAAGTATGGTCAACTTTTGAAGTCTGAAAAATATTTTCTGATATGCAAAAATGCCTATTAACTAGCCAAGCAGCATCTCTAAGGTTTCTTTCCCAAGTATTTCACTTTCCCCTTTCCTTGGAAAAAAATTAAAGGTATTTACATAGTTTCTTTATGCCAGTTTATTAAGAAACTTTAGACTTGAATATGGGGGAAGAGGTAAAAACAGTTTGTGAAATATCTGGGAAAGGCAACTAGAAGAAAAATTTAAAGGGCATGGCCAAATAACATTTATATGAAAATTTAAAAGACTATCATCATTGTTTCCAGACCATTATATTGCTCAGCTACATGATTCCTACCGGAACATAAGGAAGCGGGCAAGCAGAGAGAAAGCTTGAAACTTGAAATGAAAGTTATAACTTTGCACTGATAGTTTTCAAGAGGAAATTAATTATGTCTCTCTTAACAGAAGGATAATAAAGGGAAGTAGAAGTCTACAGAAGATAGAGAAAAAGGCTATAAAATTTTTGATACTTGAGGTATTTTAACTCCCACGTGAGGAGCCAGTGACAAGTACCATAAAATCAGTATGCCCCAGTCAAAACTAAGGATGAACTAATTTTACTCAAGAATGAGAAAAAACCAGCATGAATAATAATTGAAGATTAGGGAAAATGTATTTAATCACACTTAACTTAAAAAAATCTGACCTAAATTATATATTATTCATTTAAATGCACATTATTTAAATGCACTAGATAGTAATTCTAGTAGAAACTAAGTATAGCTCTTTTAAGCACTCTCGGTGTTTTAAAAGAATAGAAAAGGGGCATTGGTTTAAATCTCTCAGTTAATCATTCTTATAGGAAGTCTTGAGTCCGTATGAGGACTTAGCCCAGTTCTCTCCATATACACTGAAACATACTGCCCAGAAGATAATTTTTTTTAATCCTTGAGTCCACAAAATACAAAATACATGAAGCCTACAAAATACATGAAGCCAGATATATATCTATCTTCATATACACACAACATACACACACACACACACACGCACATTTTAAAGATTTTATTTATTATTTGACACAGAGAGAGAGAGGACAAGCAGGAGAGAGGGAGAAGCAGCCATCTCACTGAGCTGGGAGCCTGACTCAGGGCTCCATTCCAGGATCCCAGATCATGACCTGAGCCAAAGGAAGACACTTAACCAACTGAGCCACCCAGACACCCCCATAAAGACATATATTTTTTTAAAATATCAATATAAATATATCTAAACTGTTCTTTAAATTTTTGCCAGCTGGTAACTTTAGAAAACTTAGAGAAATCTACCTAGTACTTGCTATTACGATCATGAGTCTTCATCTTTGAAGCATATTTTCAGTGAATAATATTCTAA
Source organism: Mellivora capensis (assembly GCA_004024625.1). Taxonomy (NCBI): domain Eukaryota; kingdom Metazoa; phylum Chordata; class Mammalia; order Carnivora; family Mustelidae; genus Mellivora; species Mellivora capensis. The sequence goes on along the minus strand of PISX010001384.1, from coordinate 152,166 downwards.
GCTCTATGTCAGATTGAGAGAAGAAAGTTGATTTCATTCTTGAACTTTCCTGGATGGATTCAGATATTACAGTCTTTTTCCCCCCCATTGTTGGGATTAGAGAAAGTCAGAAATATGTTCTCTGTGACCAATTTATATCTTTCCAGTTTCTATTTTTAATACTGTTTATTGCTTCTGAATAATAATTGGCCTTCCAACATGCTTCCACATATGTATATGGGTATATCCCCACTTTAGAGCCATTCTTCATTTACGACGTACCCTATGCATCTGTCAATAAGTGATGTTTCTATGAGGTCATCTGGAGTTCTAGTATTAGAATAAAGCCTTATTTTCAGAGTAAAGACAACCAGCAGTAACTTAGTTTGCCTTGTGATGCCACATTTTTTTATAGAAGAATCTATCTTCCTTCAGAAAACATATTCCATACAACCTAACCATGCTAATTTCAGAGCATAGAGCCTTCTACTTCTACTTAGATAATCCGTATACTTACTCCTACATCTTGTGTTCATTCTTACGCTCAGATACTCATTCTTTCATATTCACTGTTGACTGTTTGGTTTATAAATTGTAATTTCTGCCATGAATATACCAAAGACAGAATTTCTTCTGCACTTTGGACTCCATTTATGGTGTTGGGATTCTCCTTGTAGCTAAATTATAAAAACGTTATTTGTATGTTTATACTGAACTTTGAGTATTATGGGATTTTAATAATCAAAATCATGTTCCCCCATGGCCTGATTAGATAATTTAGTGGCATTCTTTAATTTTTTAAAATTTCAAATCCATTTAATAAAAAATGTGCATTTATTAGTTTCCATCAATGATGGTGATTGAATATATTTGGAATCTTTCTCTTTTTTTTTTTGGAATCTTTTTTTTTTGCAGTAAAATTTTTACTTTTAGCAGTAAAACCATACGAAATTCTAATTCAGTCCCATTCCTTCTATTTACTAACAGTTGAATCTTAAACATTTTTTAAATTTTCTTTTATTTTTCTTAAGTTTTTATTTAAATCCCTCACTTTATGTTCTTAATCTGTATAATTAGTACACCACCAATGTCACAGCTGTTATAAAGATTGAGAGGCTATGTTTTGTAAAAACTAGTTCCCTTAACCTAACTTTTTTTCATAATTAAAAATTTTGAGATAACTGCAGATTCATGTGGAGCTGTAAAAAAAAAAAAAAAAAAAAACTTGATACAGAAATTTCCTCATACCTTTTAACCAACGTCCCTCAATGGAAATATTTTGCAAAGCTATAGTACAACATCAAAGCCAGGTTATAACATTGATACCATTTCTAGCTCTTGTTCAGATTTCCCCAATTTTATCTGTACTACTTTGTGTTTACATTTGTATTTAAAAATTATTTAAAACTGGGGCTCCTGGATGGCTCAGTTGGTTAAGCGTCTGCTTTTGGCTCAGGTCGTGATCTGGGACTCCTGGATTGGAGTCCTCCCCCACCCCCCTACTAGTTCGGCTCTCTGCTCAACAGGCAGTCTGCTTCTCCTCCTCCTCCTGCTTGTGCTCTCTCTCACATGTGCTTTCTATGTCTGTCACTCAAATAAATAAATAAAATCTTAAAAAAAAAATTTAAACTTAAAAAAAGTTTTAAAAAAAGTACGAAGAGCTTTTTTTTCTTTTTCCTAAATCATTTTAAGATGCCAACCTAATGTCCTATCACCTCTCACATAATGAATTTCTCAAAAAGACATTGTTCTACATAACTGAAATATAGCCATCAAAATTAGGAATTTAACATTGATACACTACTACCATTTAATCCATAGACTTACTAAATTTTCACCATTTTCCAATAGCATCCTTCATAGAAAAGGATCCAGTTCTGTTTAGTTGGTATATCTGTTTAGTTCCATTCACAGTGGTTCCATTCCTTTGTCTTTACTTGGCTCGCATGACTTGACACTTTAAAAAATTACAGGCCAGGGGACCCCTGGGTGGCTCAGTTGGTTAAGCAGCTGCCTTCGGCTCAGGTCATGATCCCAGCGTCCTGGGATCGAGTCCCACATCGGGCTCCTTGCTCAGCAGGGAGCCTGCTTCTCCCTCTGCCTCTGCCTGCCACTCTGTCTGCCTGTGCTCACTCTCTCTGACAAATAAATAAATTTTAAAAAAATTTATAAAAAAAATTACAGGCCAGTTATTTCATAGTATGTCTCTCAATTTAGATTTGTCTGATTTTTTTTTCATGTCTAGATTTAAGTTAAATATTTTTGGCAGGAATATCAGAAAAAAAAAAGGATGCACTGTTCTTCTCATTGCCCCCCATCAAGTTATAAGCAAATTCAATTCATGCCATTACTGATGATATTAAACATAACCACTTGATCAAAGTACTTTCCTCCAGGTTTCCCCATTGTAAAGATTCTCTCTTTTACCTTTCTAATTGTTAAGTATTTTGTGCAGAATTTCATCAAATCTATGTAAACCTCCTGTGCATCATCTAACTCATCCAAATGTATCATGTGCATTGATATCTTTGTCCGGGTTACTTATTACTGTGATGATAGCCAAATGATTTTCTTCTTCTATAGTCCTTTCTGCATTTATTAGTTGACATCCCACTCTTGAGATGATCTGTCGCTTCTCCTCGTCATTCATTCATTCATATCTGCATGGACTTGTGGATTTTTTTTAGTTGGTTAATCTGTTACTATTACTATTTATTTCAATGTTTAAATGTTCTAAGTGTGACAAGTGGGAGCTCACAATAGTTCATGTATCCTTTTGACTTTTGATTTCATCATTTTTGGAACATTTCCTTATTTTCTGATACAATAAACTGTTCTTGCCTCATCTCTTTCTTCTCTTCCCCAGATGAGGAATCAGAAATTTCTCCAAGGTCCCCTGGTTTCTTTCAGTGGAGAATTTATTTATAAGGCAAGAGTTCAATGAAAGATATGCTTATTGCTCTTGGAGTATCTCTGCTCCAAGGCTTTCTCAGGAAAGAGCTAGGATATATATGAATTATATATAATTATTTTATCTATCCATATATCTATATCCACAAATATCTATTTATCTTCTGTCAGTTGAAAACTATGAATTGACATTAATATTTCCATTTTCAATCCAACATTTCAGGGTTCATCCTAGTTTTCCCTTTTTCCATATTTGTAATTTCCCCCTCTAGCAGCAATAAATCTGATCCAATTGTTCTCAAGATATATAATTATTTTATCATTTCCCTTCACATGTACTCAGTTCTTATTGAGGCCATCATCCTCTCCTCTCTGCCCTCCCCATCCCCCACCACCCGATTGAAGACAAATTCTTCACTCTGCTTGGTTCCTCAATATATAACAGCAAGTACTTTTGTGATTCTCCCTCATGGAGGACACCTTCACCCAACTCAGTCTCGATTGGTCCACACTAGACCACCACTACCAACTTCCCCATCAGCCATCTTCCTCAACTCGGGCATTCTTTCCTAATTAGCAACCAGCTGCCACAGGTGCACCAAACACCCCAGATAGCCTCCTTATCTCACTCAAATTCTGGAAGCTCCTGCCAGATTGCTGCCCTGTGTGGATGACGGTTTTTTACATCTTTACTGAATAGTTTGTCTACTAAATTAGGAAGGAAGGAAAAAAGGGAGGGAGGGAGGGATGGATGGGTGGGGAGAAGGAGGAAATGAAAAAAGAGAGCAAAGAAAGGAGGGAAGGAAGGAAAGATTTTGTTGTTTTAAACCAAAGAAATTATGGACCTTTTATACTACACACAAAAATCAACTCAAATGAATTAAAGACCTAAACATAGGACTCGAAGCCATTAAAAACATATAGAAGAAAACATAGGTGTGAGAAACCTCCCTGCCATTGGCTTTGGCAACAATTTTTTGTCTATGACATCAAAAGTTTAGGCAAGAAAAGCATGAATAAACAAGTAGGATTATGCCAAACTGAAAAGAATTTGCAAAGCAGAGGAAACCATAGCAAAATGAAAAGGCAACCTATGGAATGGCAACCCATGGGAGGGAAGAAAATATCTGAAAACCATATATCTGATAAAAGGTTAATATCCAAAATATATAAGGAACTCATAAAATTCAATAGTAAAACAGAAAACTCTATTTAAAAATGCACAAAGAACCTGAGTAGGTGTTTTTCTTTCCTTCCAAAGAAGACACACACATGGCCAACAAATATATAAAAAGATTCTTAACATCAATTATCATCAGGGAAATAGAAATCAAAACTTCAATGAGATTCCAATCACCTTACAACTGTTAGAATGGCTAGTATCAAAAAGACAAAAGATAATGAATGTTGGTGAGGATGCAGAGAAAAGGGGACACTTGTGCAATATTGATGGAATTATAAATTGAAACACTATAGAAAATAGTATAGAGCTTCCTCAAAAAATTAAAAACAGAGCTACCATATGAACTAGCAATCCCCTTTTTGGGTATATACCTAAAGGAAATAAAATCAGTACTTTGAAAAAAAAAATACCTGTGCTCCAATTTTCATTGCAGCAGCATTCATAGAAACAGCCTAAGTATCCACTGATGGATGAATAAATAAAGGAATTTGGGTATGCACACACAGTAGAATATTGCTCAGCCTTTAAAAAGAATGAGCTCCTGGAACGTCTGGGTGGCTCAGTTGGTTAAGCCGCTGCCTCACGTCATGATCCCAGGCTCCTGGGATCGAGTCCCGCATCAGGCTCCTTGCTCGGCAGGAATCCTGCTTCTCTCGCTGCCTCTGCCTGCCTCTCTGCCTGCTTGTGTGTACTCTCTCTATCTCTGACAAATAAATAAAATCTTAAAAAAAAAAAAAAAGAATGAGCTCCTGCCATTTGTGACAGCACAGATGGAAATGGAGAACATTATGCTAATTGAAATAAGCCAGGCACAAAGAGAAGAATACTCCATGAGCTCATTTTTCTGTGGAACCTGAAAAAAAAAAAAGTTGAATACCTGGAATCAGGAATTGGAATAGTGTTTACCGGGGACAGTAAGGCAGAGGACATGTTGATCAAAGGGTAGAAAGTTTCAGTATGTAGGATGAGTAAGTTCTAGAGATCTAGTCTAGAGTATCCTAACTGTAGTTTGCAGTACTGTATTGTATACTGGAAACTTGCTCAGAGAGTAGATCCACAACTGAAAGTGCCAACTACGTGAGGAGATGGGGGCGTGAGTTGACCTGACTGCAGTAACTATTTTACCATGTATGTCTAGCAAAACATTCACATCATACACCTTACATACTTACAATTTTTATGCAAAAAATAAAATAAGAATACAACTACCACATAAAGTAGCAATCCCATTTCTGGAGATTTACCCAAAAGAATTGAACTCAAGGTCTTGGAGAGATATTAGTGCTCCCATAATCACTACAGCACTATTCACAAGAGCCAAGTTGTGGAAACAGCTTAAAAGTTCATCAACAGGGGCTCCTGGGTGACTCAGTCAATTAAGCATCTGACTTTTGATTTCAGCTAAGGTGCTAATCTCAGAGTGATGACTTCAAGCCTTGCTGGATATGGTGCCTACTTTTTTTTTTTTTTAAGATTTTATTTATTTATTTGACAGAGATCACAAGTAGGCAGAGAGGCAGGCAGAGAGAGAGAGAGGGGGAAGCAGGCTCCCTGCTGAGCAGAGAGCCCAATGTGGGCCTCTATCCCAGGACCCTGGGATCATGACCCGAGCTGAAGGCAGAGGCTTTGACCCACTGAGCCACCCAGGCACCCCGTGGTGCCTACTTTAAAAAAAAAAAAAAAAGTCCATCAGCAGATGAATGGCTAAAGAAATTGTGGTGTGTACATATAAAGGAATATTCATCAGCTTTAAGAAGACAGGAATTCTACAATATGTGACAATATTGATGAACCTTGAGGACATTATGCTAAGTCAAATAAGCCAGTCACAGAATGACAGATACTGAATGATACCATGTATATGAGGTCTCTAAAATCGTGAGATTCATGAAATCAAAGACTGGAATGGCAGTTGCCGGAGGTCAGGTGTAGGGGAAAGTTGGAAGTTACTAAGCAATGGGCATAAGGTTTCAGTTAAACAAGAAGAATACGCCCTAGAAATCAGCTGTGCAACATTGTACCTATAGTCAACAATACTATATTGTACATTTAATAAAAGTTTTAGGAGGTAAATCTCATTTTAACTGTTCTTTCCACAATAAAATTTAAAAATTAAATTTTAAGAATAAGACTGTTCTAAGCCTAGTGTCTAGCCCAGGGCTGCATGAATTGAATATAAGTTTATAAATATTTGAGGGCTAAGAAAAAATTAAAAAATAAACCAAGGGACTTATTTATCACCTCTCCCAAGAGATTGGGAAATTGTTCTCCATTTAAGAGGCAGTGTGTTTGTGTCAGTGAGGAAGTGTGCTGAAGGAAAATATTGAGTTAGGATATTTAAAATAGGCCACAAGTCATCCCCTGAAAAGTTTGCAGCATGGTTGAAGTTTGGTTTTTGCACCTACATTCTCCTCATTTTGTGTTTATCTGCTTTTCTCAATGTATTGTGGACACCAAGTACTGTCATAGACTCTCCCCACCTTGTGTCCAACAAGGATCTGAAATTTGTTCACAGATTTTAAATAAGCAAAAGCCGGTTTCTTCTTAGGTAGTCAATACTCAGAGATAAGGTGCTAAGTATTCTTCATTTACTACAGATCTTCTTCTAAACAGACGGCCTCCCTGAGGCCCCAGAAATTCAACCTCCCCATGCTTGCTTCCCCATTGCGCTTAAAGCTGAGGTCACAACTCCATTTTTGACCTGATTATCCCGTACCCCTCTCTAGACAAGACCACGGACTTGCTCCAGATAGTATCCATAACTAGTTCTTGATTCTTTAAAAGTAAAAAGATAGAAAGAAATGGCCTCTCTCTTGCTGAGTGGAAGAACTGATTGGTTGTAGATTGAATGAGAGAACTAGGAATCAAAAATGGGGCCATTTGTAGTCTTTCCTTCAGACACTGAAGAGATGGGCAGCCCGCAGAAGTCAAACACAGGGAAGACAGTTCGTACAACAGTGAATCACAGTTACAAGAGCAGAAGAGTCTGTACAGGGCTGAGGGGTGACTGTAGAGTAGTGGTTCTTTGAAGACTGAGTGTTCCTGCCTGCCTTCACTGACATTGTGGTGAGCAGACCCTCAGAACGCCTGTCAGACCTTCTTTAGATTTTTCCTTCCCTTATGGCTCCTATGTGGTGAGGTGTTTTATTGAACGTCTGGAGTAGCAGCATAGGAAAGTGTCATAAAAATGGAGGAAATTAAACGAAACATGCCCAGTAGGAGCCGAGTACGAATGCGCCAGTTCCTGTTCTTCTTTGCTGTTCTTTCCAGATGTGCAGAATTTTCTTGAAATGGGAGGGAGGAAAAAAAAAAAGAGGAATGGTTAGCAGTGTCTAAAAATATATAATTGGATTCAATGACTATTGTGCTGGAAAGGTGTTTTTCAGAAGTACTTCCTGGAGGGAAAAGTCATAGGAGAAATTATATTTTGGCTCACCCAGTGACATTATTTTCCACTCTGAGGATTGTGATTGTTTTATCTGGCCATCATCCTCTTTGCCTCATTGACTATCAACTCTCGGAACACATATTAAGAATGGAGTGCCAAGGTACGACGTCTCCACCTCAGCTTCTAGGTGGCTGGCAATGGCTACATGTTTAAAAAAAAAGATATATTGCTGTGGAATATGGGAGAGTATTTTCCTTATGGATAGAACTTAAATAGAAATGTGGAAAAGGGTCACTAATGTTTTAAAAAGCTTTTTTCTTTCTCTTGAAGTTTCTTGAAATCGTCTTCCCTTTCCCACTTGCTGTGTTGACTGAGGATTTTCCTCACGCTCTTGACAAGGTTTGCTTTTCTGAAGGCAAGTCATTTTCCCAGTACCTTTCTCAATGGCTCTATTTTATTGCCTTATGTGATGAGTGATTAAACTTTACGTGGCCTTTTCCCTCTCCAACTCCCCTTGTGCACTGTTTTCCTTATCAGAAAGGGGAAAAATCTGTAACTTAATCTTTGAAACTGGTATTTCATGAAGTAACCTATGCCCCTGAGAAAATTCCCAACTTTCTTCCCCTTGGATTTTCTGGATCCTGTTATTTTCCAGCACAAAGTCTGAAATAAAAGAACATACAGGGGAACTCTCAGGAAAGGGAGAGAGGCATCTATATATAGCAGCTGTTCAACTTCGCCATTTTCCCTCTATTCAGTCGTCCTGTCCATTAACCCATTCATTTAATATCTGCCTGTTGAGATTTCTTAGCTCTAAGGTAGAGAATTACATGCATTAGGTGATATTAAAGATCTATTAGATACAATCTCTGCCCTCAGAAATTGAGATTCTAGTAGGTGAGGGAGGATATTTTTAGGATAAGAGTAATAAGGAAGAGTATAAGCTAAAGGTTACAAGAGAAGTAACTTCGAAGTGCTAAAATAATAGATGAAAAGATGGGAAGCATGTATTAGGGAATTATTATGTTTGTTTTATGAACCAGGAAATTGTTTTCTGGGGAAGTTCCATTTGATTTGGGACAGGAAAACCTGGATTTCCATGGGTAAAGCTAGAGTCAAAGGTGGGGGAATGGGAAGAATTCAAACAAGACACATATACACACAAACATGGACAAAGACCTGACAGGGATTGTTTGCTCGTGCCGTGTGTTTCTCATGGAGGGAAGACTGCAAGAGGTTCACACACCGGTGATGCTCACTGGAACATTTATGCCTTTCGTTTCTCCTCTTGTCCCTCCTAGTTCTAACCCTGACTGACAATGCACTGTGGAGTCCAGGAAAATATGAGAGCCTCCACTTGTTCCCACCAACTTGGCTGCTTCTAGTCCAAACCATTGGCCCTTGAGGCCAGAGAATGACACACATGATGAGGTTGGATACAACTGGAGCCCCCAAATGAATTTTCAGAAATAGAGACTCCCAGCCCTGGAAAGTCACTTGGGCCTTCTGAATGTTTTTACAGTTTGATTTTTCTTTCCTTTTTAACAACCACCCAACCCCTGCTTGAATAACTCTAGTCACATGGAACTTACTGTTCTTAAAGAGAGTCTACTCTTCCTTCTGAAAATCTTTACGGCTAGAAATTAATTTTCCCATGTTAAGTAGAAATGGTATCTTCTCCTGCCTCCTGATTTTTTTCCCCACGAGGACTGCTCCCAAAAGCAGTCAGGCAGTATGCAAATCTTCTGCTACAACGACAACCTCTATTCTCCCTGTATAAATTAATTGCAGATTTGTCTCTATGGAATCTCTCTCTCTCTCTCTCTCACACACACACACACACACACACACACACTCACTGCTTCCGCTCTCCAGCCTATTATTTGGAATACTGGATGGATTATTTTGTGTATTTACTACCAAATTCCGAAGACCTCAGAAAACTTCCTACAAATAAAATGCTTGCCATTCAAAATGAATCACGAGGAGAGAAAGAATACTTTCAATTTTCTGGGCAAAAACATAATGCCTTTATAAACCTCTTTTTTGTTGTTGTTTTTAATAGCATGTTCCCTCATGGAACCCAATAGGTTGGGTTTATGGAGCCTTCTTTCCAGAATTTTTACAACATGAGCTGGGACGATGGTGATGCCATAATTAAGGAGGCAAGAGGGGCAGTGGTTGCTATGCTTTCAGGAACTATTGGCCACAGGCTGGCTGTAAGAGCCCGTTTCGTGAAGGGAGATAGTGTTAGTTAGGACTTGGGGGGAAACCGCTGATTGTCAAAAGTACTGTTGACTCTTTTTTAAAACAAAAAAGTAAACCTAAGCTCAGCGACCAAAATCCAAAATGGTTCTAAGTTTTTGCTTTGGCTCCAGGAACATGTCTGTATCTCCAAATAAAATTCAAATAAACAGCATTTCTGTATTTCTCAATGGCTTGACGAGAAATGCTTGTTTGTTGCCAAATGTTTGGTGAAGCTGAATCCATACCTAGAGAATGTCCAAAATGCTTGGGTGCTTTTAAGAATGTGCCCCTCACTGGCTAGTGAAATTCCTTCCTCTAAGCTTTCAAAAAAGTTACTGGATCCCGAATCTGATGGGATGTTCCTTTGAAATCTATTTTCCTTCCTTGTATAGGGTCGGACACCCTCTCTGTGAAACTATCCCCCTCTTGAATGTAATTTGGGTGTTTATGACACCGATGATATTTTTAGAAATCTTTTTATAAGAATTGATAGCTATAAAGGCATATCTCATTAGCATTATAGATTAGCTTTTAATATTAGTTCAGCAGACCATCTGGAGTATATTTTATATGATAGGTAGGCTCATTCTTCTCTACATAGTGAACCAGTTTTTTCTAATATGATTTAACAAATATTCTATCCTTTATCATTGATTTTTCTAATGCCAACTCAACTTATACCAAATTCTCATACATAAAGGATTTGATTTATACACTCCTTTTTTCAGCTAGTCAGTTTATCTGTTTCCATGTTAATGCCATACTCTTGTTTTCTTAATTGAAGTATAATTGACTCACAACATTCTATTAGTTTCAGGTGTACATATTTTTATACATTTCAAAATGATAAATTTAGTGAAGTCCATTAACTTAAGTTTTATATTTGAAAGATATAATCAATACCTATATTTGAAAGATATATTCAACAGCTAAGTTTTATATTTGAAAGATATAATCAACAGCTAAATTGAAATAGTTAATCTCAGTGATTTCTATAAAATGTTCATCTCTATTCCCCTTGGGTCAGGATTATTTGAAGATTTAGGAAACAGTGACATTCTGAAGTTTTATTTATTTTTATTTTAAATTTTATTTTAATTTCACTATAGTTGACACACAGCATTATATTAGTTTCAGTTGTATGATGTAGTGATTGAACAATTCCATATATTACTCTATGCTTATCAAGATAAGTGCACTCTTACTTTTTTTTTAATCTCTCTTTTTCTTCTTTTGTTTCTTAAATGCCTCATATGAGTGAAATCATATGGTGTTTGCTTGCAATGACTGGCTTATTTCACTTAACATTATGCTCCCTAGTGCCATCTACATCTAGCAGGATTTCACTCTTTATTATGGCTAATTAATATTCCATTGTGCATATATACTATACCTTCTTTATCCATCATCCATCAGTGGCCACTTAGTTGCAATAAACACGGGGGTGCATATAACCCTTCAAATTAGTGTTTTTGTATCCTTTGGGTAAGTACTTTGTAGCACAATCCCTGAATCATAAGGTAGTTCTATTTTTTTTTAAATTTTTTTTAAATGTATTTATTTGTCAGAGAGAGAGGGAGAGAGAGTGAGGGAGCACAGGCAGACAGAGTGGCAGGCAGAGGCAGAGGGAGAAGCAGGCTCCCTGCCGAGCAAGGAGCCCGATGTGGGACTCGATCCCAGGACACTGGGATCATGACCTGAGCCAAAGGCAGCCGCTTAACCAACTGAGCCACCCAGGCGTCCTGGTAGTTCTATTTTTAATTTTTTGAGGAATCCCCATTTTTGTCTTCCACAATGGCTACACCAGTTTGCATTCCCACCAACAGTCCACAAGGGTTCCTTTTTCTCCACATCCTCACCAATAGTTGTTGTTTCTTGTGTTTTTGGTTTTAATCATTTTGGAAAGTGTGAGGTGATATTTCATGGTGGTTTTGAGTTACATTTCCCTGGTGATGAGTGATGTTCAGCATTTTGTCATGAGTCTGTTAGCTTTCTGTATGTCTTCTTTGGAAAAATGTCTCTTTGTTTATTCTGCCCATTTTTTAATTGGATTATTTGGTTTTGGGGGTATTGAATTGTATAAATTCTTTACACATTTTGGATATTAACTCTTTGTCAAACATATCATTTGCAAATATCTTTCCCATTCAGTAGATTATTTTTTTAATGTTTCCTTTGCTGTGCGGAAGCTTTTTATTTTGATGTAGTCCCAATAATTGATTTTTGCTTTTGCTTCCCCCATATTTAGAAAGATGTTGCTATGGCTGATGTCAGAGATATTACTACCTGCATTCTCTTCTTGGATTTTTATGCTTTCAGATCTCACATTTATATCATTCATCCATTTTGAGTTTATTTTGGTTTGCTGCAAGAAAGTGGTCCAGTTTTATTCATTTCATGTAGCTGTCCAGTTTCCCCAACATCATTTGTGGAAGAGACCATCTTTTGCCTATTACATATTTTTGCCTCCTTCATTGAATATTAATTGACCATATAATCATGGGTTTATTTCTGGGCTTTCTGTTCTGTTCCACACATCTACATGTCTACTTTTGTGCCAATACTATACTGTTTTGATTACTACAGCTTTGCAGTATAACTTCAAATCTAGAATTGTGATACCTCTAGCTTTGTTTTTTTGTTTGTTTGTTTCCAAGATTGCATCGGTTATTCAGTATCTTATTGTGATCCCATAAAAATTATAAAACTGTTTATTATACTTCTGGGAAAATGCAGTTGGTATTTTTTTATTACTATTTATTTATTTGAGAGAGAGAGAGAGAGAGAGAGAGAAAACAAGCACAAGCAGAGGGGAGGGGTAGAGGCAGGGAGAGAAGCAGACTTCCCACTCAGCAGGGAGCTCGATGTGGGACTTGATCCCAGGATCCTGGGATCATGACCAGAGCTGAAGGCAGATGCTTAACCAACTGAGTCACCCAGGTGCCCTGCAGTTGGCATTTTGGTGAAGATTGCATTAAATCTGTACATTGCTTTGGGTAGTATAGACATTTTAACAATATTTGTTCTTCTAATCTATGAACATGGAATGTCTTTCCATTTGTTTGTTTCACCTTTGATTTCTTTCAACAGTATTTTATAGTTTTCAGAGTACGGGTCTTTCACCTCCTTGGTGAAATTTATTCCTAAGTCTCTTATTATTTTTGGTCCAATTGTAAGTAAGACTGTTTCTTAATTTCACTTTCTGCTGCTTCATAGTGTATAGATACGTGATGGATTTCTGTACATTGATTTTGTATCCTGAAACCTTACTGAATTCCTTTATTACGTCTAGTAGTTTTTTGGTGGAGTCTTTTGGTTTTTCTATATATAGTATCATGTCATCTGCAAATAGTGAAACTTTTACTTGTTCCTTACCAATTTGGATGTCTTTTATTCTATTTTGTTGTCTATTGCTGTTGCTAGGACTTCCTATACTATGTTGCGTAAAAGTGGTAATAGTTGACATCCTTGTCTTGTTCCTGACCTTAAGAGTAAAGATCTCAGTGTTTCCCGTTGAGTATCATGTTTGCTGTGGACTTTTAATATATATGTTATTATGTACAGATATGTTCCCTCTAAACCTACATTATAGAGGGTTTTTATCATGGATGGATGTTGTACTTTGTCAAATGCTTATTCTGCATCTTGAAATAATCATACAGTTTTTACCCTTTCTCTTATTGGTGTGATGTATCACATCAATTTGTACATATTAAAACATCCTACATCCTGAGAGTAAATCCCACTTGATCGTGGTGAATGATTTTTTTAATGTATTGTTGGACTCAGTTTGCTAGTATTTTATTGAGGATTTTTGTGTCTAAGTTCATCAGAGATATTGACCTGTAGTTCTCTTTTTTGTGCTCTTTATCTGGTGTGATAGTCTGTTTCTCTTGCCAATCTTGTCCTCTGGGTCTCTTCCTCTGGTAGACAGATTTGCAGGTCCATTTAGCTTTCCCCACTCCACTCTTTTTACCCACTTCAATATGACCTTTTCTCTATATTTAATTGTTGGAGTTTGTTCTTCCAGTCTTTGGTTCACTTTCTGGATTATTTGCACTGATGTGAATGTTATCTAGTTATATCCATGGCATGAGGTAAGCTTAAGGCCCTCTTATTCTACCATCTTCTCTGGAAATCTGCAATATTCTACAGTTTTAGGTCACTAATTAAAAAATCCAGGCTTCAAGAAATTTAAGTAGGACAGCAATTTTTAAAAAACGGTTTAACATAATACTAAGAATTTTATAAATCTAAGACACATTCCTTACATTTAGTAAACTTCATATAATTGTTCTGAGTATACAAAGATGATATAACTGGGGACTAACCCAAGTAATCTTGGACTTCATTTTCTAGAGTCACATATTCTTGTTTTTGATGGTGAGAGATTGTAGCAGTCAGCCCCTCACATGACCCCTAATCATTTCTACCCACTGATATTCATACCTTCATGTAATCCCTCTCATTGAGTATGGGTAGGACAGTGACTTGCTTCTAACCAATAAAATATAGAAAAGGTGATGGATATTACTTCCATGATTATGTTATATAAGACTCTGTCTTTGCAGACTGGATCAGCACTCATTTTTGTGGGCTTGATGAAATAAGTGTCTATTTTAGAGAAGCCACATGGCAAGGAACTGTAGGCAGCATCTAGGACTTGAGGGTACCCTCCACCTGACTATCAGTGAAAAGCCAAGGAATGTCAAACAGTCATATAGCCTCAAGAAAATGAATTATGCCATAACCTCTCTGAACTTAGAAGAAGATATTCCCCAGTTAAGCCTCTAGATGACAATGCAGCCCAGCCAAGTCCTTGAAACTCTGAGTAAAGGACCCAACAATCTGTACTCAGACTTCTGACTCACAGAAACTGAAATAGGAAGTGTTTGCTGTTCTAAGTTGCTAAGTTTGTGATGATTTCTTATGCAATGATAGAGATTACATATACGATAATGCTTACGTAGATGTGATAAATGAATGAAACTAAAGTTTGAGGGATCTTAATTATTTAATTTTTTAGCATAGAGAATGGCTAAACACAGAAGATATTCTTAAGATTCAGGGAAAAGAATATGTTAATAGGAACTGTGGAGAGTTACACAATTCACTGATCCAAAATGAAAATGAATTGCTTGACTTAGATGAACATCAAGATTGGAAGGCAGAGAAAGCTGTTCACACACAGATAAAGAAGACTCTTGATCACTGGTATTTGATAAAAGCTTCTTAAAGTAGATCTATCTAAAAGAAACATTATAGTAAATATTGTGGGGGGGTGGGGGTCAAAGCTTTGCTGAGATCTCCTCCATAAAATTCGATGAATTGTAAATGACAAAATAAGTTTATTTCATTTTTAATAAAAATGAAGTTATAATTGTGTTCTAAGAATAAAAAGTCACCATATACATATTAATAGATTAGACTTTTATTTTTTCTCATGATATTATATTGTAGAGGTATTGGATTTCCTACTTCATGTTTGAGTTTAAAGCAAAATTAAACATTTATCATTTTTAAAAGAATGCTTAGTTTTTATTAGATTTTCTCATAATCTTTCTTAGTTTTTTGATGACTAAACCATTCTGCTTTACCTACTATTATTCATCAGCTCTGTTTCCTTTCCTTTTCTTCCATTATTAGGTGGTCTAGACTATAGACTTTCATTTGTCATCGAGTTTGTTGTAACCTGACCACTCTTTTCCTATCACTGTTATTGACTCTGTGAAATACTGCATATTTTACAATATTCGCCCTTTCACTTTGCAGACGTTTTATATTATTTTTCCATTGTATTGTTGAATATCTAACAGTTTGCAAAACCACTCCCTGTCTCATGGCAAAAACAGATTATAATATTAAATCTTCAGTATGAAATCTGGAAGAGCAAAGATTTGTCTGCTTTGTCTATCATAGTCTCTTGCAAGGCCTTAATGCAAAAAGCTCAATTTTTACTGTGAAATCTGATTTGCCTTCTATTTCTAGCCTCATTCAGTCCAGAATTTCCTCTGCTTTTTAGTTCTAACAAGATAATTCTAGTCCTCTGAATAAATGTACAGATGTACATGTATGCACTATTTCTTGTAGGAATACTCGTAACTGGTGGTGGTGAGAGGGGATTACTTGGTACCTTCTTTACAGTTTCAACCTCTCTTAAAGAATGGCCTCTGTCAACCAGGAGAGAAGAAAAAGCTTCAGTACTTTATTTTCAAGTGCTAACTAATAAAAACCAACAAATGTATGTATGTATCTATTTGTTGTCTCTTGATGGTTATAGTTCAGATTTATCATACCTATAAATCCATCAAGATAAATCGGTATAGTACATGTTGAGTATGAAGTTATTCATATTTCCTCTGCAATCATCCACTTTGTCCCATTTCCACATGTACCATTTTCTAGTATCTGGCACAGTGTCTAGTGCAAAATAGCCTCTTAATAAATAGACATTGAGTAGAATAGTCAAATATCTCCCAGCAACAAACCTAGTAATAATTTTTAAGTTTTAAAATACAAAATTATGTGTAAATGTAAGTGGTACTGAATTTCTCCATGCTTCCTTGTACAAATGCAAATGTAAATAGAAAAAATAAAGACAAGGACTTCAGGGAAATTTTGCACTTTACACAGTACAGGAGGTGGTCAATGTGACATAAGTCTGTGGGATCCATTTGTATGAAGCAGGCAAATGACAGGCAAATCATGACATGGAATCAAAGTTTTGTTTGTTTTTTAAGTATAGACATGATTTTCTGATGATCAAGTATGAGCAATGACAAGGCAAACTTGGTTGCCATTTGACATATTTGGCTCTAGCTCTGGGAAGAACCCAAGGCTTTCTAATAGATAGTCTTACAGTGTATATAGTTCATTAGTTTCACTGATTAGAACACTGATTAGTGAGGCTCAGATTAGAATCTGAATTCCTGAGGCAACCAAATTATCTTCACCCTATACCATGGCCAACTCTTAACTCCAAGCAGCAATTCAAGTTGTTGGTCTCACAATGATCTGAGTGAGAAGAGTGAGCAGTTTTAACTTAAACCTGTCATTATAACTGGAGAAACCATCACAGCTGTCACAGTTGTCATTCTGGGCTACACCAGACTTCTTTTCTGCAATTATAGCTGACCCAAAAGAACAAAACAAAACATTAAGTAATCTTTTAAGTAAGATACTGGGATGGGATTTTTTCTTTGTTGCAGTTAAACTGAAAATTCATTCACCATAGCAAAGTGACATCTTTATTAGACTCTAATTCTAACCCATTAGATTTGCTGCACAGGTAAATAAAAGAGATTCCAGTGTCATATGCAAAATGAAAATGGCAGCTATGTTATTGACCATTAGACAAAATAAAGAATTGCAGAATTGGATCCGAAGCCCAATTTATATAGAAAATGTCATTGCAGGAAGAGAGTTACAGTATAGTCTTATTCTGTTTGCCTCTATGTAACAATATGTGTTTCCTTTGTTTTGTCGTTGTTGTTTCTTTAGTTTTGTTTTTAATTCAACAGCAAATGGATTTTTCTCATCAAATAATATGAAAACATTAGATTCTAGTTTTTTGAGAATGAAGACTATCACTTGATTTCTTATGGGATAATTTTTATTAAGAAAGAAAAATATACTTTGCTGTCATTGTAAGCTTAATATGTTACAAATTTAGTTTCACTAAGCCAAGAAAAAAAGCCATGTAATGACCAACTATTTGTACTTGCTAGACTACTACTGTTCTGTCTTTTCCTGGAATGTTGACAGGGTTTTTAAAAGATAATTAAACCTTCTGACAAGCAAAAGCTACCTACAAGAGTAACTTGATTCATTTCAAGAAATTTTGTTTATAAACTACTAGAAAGGCAAAGGAAAAAATGTTAAAATTAAGAATTTTGTAATAAAATGGTCAATAAAATACTCACTGAAATTCAAAACTTTACATTTTTACCAACAAAATTCATATACCGTATTTAGATACTGAATTTTTACTATAAAATAAAGTATGTGATTATTTATGAAATTATTTTCTACCTGAACAGTTTGTGAGAAGTGACCATAGGTTAAAATTGCAATCATTTTTATTAAGAAATGAGTTTTCTTTGAAGTCAGCAAATGTATACCAGTCCTAATAGGATCTATTACAGATTCTTTTCTAGCCCAGAATCACACATTGCTTTTAGTTTTTAATGTCTCTTTAGTTTTTTAATCTAGAACAGAGCAGCATTCTTTTTTTGTCTTTCATGGATCTGAGCTTTTTGAAGAGTAGAGGCCAGTTATTTTATAGACTGTCCTTTATCTTGGATTTGTGGGATGTTTCCTTATGATTAGATCTACTCCATGCATTTTTCACAGGGGTACTAACATCAGGGATGCTGTATCCTTGGTGCATCGTATCAGGAGGCACACAAATAAAGCTATCTTAAAGAAATAATTTTGTAACCATTCTGTCATCTTCATGATGAGTTTCTTTTCTCTATGAATATTGATTTTCATCATTTTTAATACTTATAAACATAGATAAATAGTTTTTATGTGCTTCCTGTTCCATTTCCAATATTATAACATGTTTATGTTTCTTTATAACTTCATAATTTAACCAATCTATTGCTGGGGAGTCAGGTTCTTTCAAGTGCTTCACTATTTATTAAATGAATAAAACCATGATAGGCTACATACATTGTTGATGGAGTCATTAGGTTCAACAAAACCTGAGGACAGAATATTGTGCTAATATAAGCGAAGTTCTTTTCTGTTCGCAGATCTTCAGCTATAGCTCCCTTATTCTCAACCAACAAACTTAGAGACGGAAGTTTTGCAACAAGTGGGATCTGGCAGGGAATAAGGGTGGGACCAGCATACATTCATTCCCAATTCTAGAGAATAATTTTAAATGTAGGCCTTGTTGACAGTGACCCGGCCATGTCATTTTTGTTAATGGGCCATAGAATGTTTTTGTGTATAAATCTCTTTGAGTGAAAATATAATTTAAGTTGGATTAAATATGCCTAAAATTGTCACTTAAAGAAAATTTATTATAGAAAGCTTAAGAACATATCTAAAAGTTTTACTCATGCCTTCTCTAATTTTTACACTAGAAAACCCCTAAGGGAAATTTTGCACACTTACACAAATAAAGAACAATGTATTATATAAGGAAGCTATTGTGAACACAACCAAAATACTGTCAAGTGATGAGAAAACAGTATGTTGAGGTCCTATAGTGAAGCCTTACAGATTCTTCATACAATATGAGATTTTCTATTATGCTGCCAGTGGGCCATTTGGAATATCTCAAAAATTAGAACTAGAATCAGAATGCCAGGCATCCTGACACAATGCCAAACTCCCAAGACAGAAAGATAGAGGGAAAGATGATGAAGGGAAGAGAGGAAGCTGTTGGTGATCTCTACCAAGGCTAAGTTGTTGCCTAGTTTCACAGCAAAGAGTCATGACTACATTTCTAAAACTTGTCCAACCACTAGCCTGATAAAGAGCCTATCAGAGAATCAACTGCTGAGTAGGATGGAAAGAATTAGTGTGGCTCCCACTGGTTACATCATTGCTTAATTTGGCTCTTCCCTATATCAAGTCAACTCATAATTATCTGCTCTAATGGGCCTCAGAGGGAGGGGTGGGAACTGTGGGAGCTGTGACACAGATAATACTAAATAGCAAAGACTGCAAAATATTTTCTATTAGGCTTATGCATATATCATATGCTTAGGAAGGAAGTATGTTTCTCTTTCTAATTACGTTTTGTTTAGACTAATTTTTTGTTAATTCCCATGCCGATGAGAAAGCTATGTCGTATTGCACAGAGAGTGAGGAAAGCAGCCTAGGTTTTAAAATCTTCAAGATAAAAGTCATGAAATTGGTAAGCTACAAGCTGGAAATGTGTTTTTCTGAAAATGTGGCCTCTCCAGTGTCCCTGTAATTCAGTTCAAGCCTTCTCTACATCTTCACCAGACTCCGCATTGCTCTCCCTCTCTCCAGGCTCCCTCTTCTTTAGCCCTGTAGCCCCAAAGGAACCCAGGGGTGTTGAGGGAGTAGGTGTTGAGTTCCCACCACCATCCTGACTCACCCACAGGTGCTAGGGCAGTGAGAGTATTCCCTTCCACATCGACACTAATAACTCAAAAATCCACACTCTGTATCAAAAGGCCTGTTAGTCTTTTAACCCATATAGCCAAATTGCAATGGAAGGGGGGCGAGCTTCAAAAAATTATTTTGGAGGAAAAGAAACACCAGCTCTTTTTCTTTCCCCCTCTCCCCTCCGCCCCTCACTCTGCCTTTCTCAGGTAGTAATCTGAACTCTCCTGTGGCAGGCAGTTGGCTAGCTCTTTTCATCCAAGAGGAGGAGGTCACTTATGAAAACAGTTTAGAAAAGCATGGATGTAAATATTTCATCTGTTACTTTAGTAGGAGGGATTGTTCTGCACCAGTGTTATGCCCCTGTTTAAACCCTCCAGTGAGCTCGCGTTGCTGGCGTTTAGACTGCATGACTGGCGATTACCATTAGCCTTTCCAGTTTAGTTCGTGCCACTCCCCCAACTACACCAAACACAACAAACTATTTTCCAGTCATCAACGATATCATGTGTTCAAGATAGTATACTTTTAGGTTAGTGACAGTGTTAAAGGAATATGGACTTGTAAGCCTGAATAAAGGCTCCAGGTCCATATCAACCAATGCAATACCTTGGTCGAGGATTCAAAACCCTATTACTCTTGAAAAAGACAAAATTTGGGGTGCCTGGGTAGCTCAGTGGGTTAAAGCCTCTGCCTTCAGCTCAGGTTATGATCCCAGGATCCTGGGATCGAGTCCCGCATCCGGCTCTCTGCTCAACAGGGAGTCTGCTTCTCCCTCTCTCTCTGCCTGCCTCTCTACCTACTTGTGATCTCTGTCAAATAAATAAATAAAATCTTTTTTAAAAAAAGAAAAAGACAAAACTGGTTGCCACCACTCACCCTGCCCTTTCAGTCAGTTTCATTGTGGATTGAAAAGGACAGTGCTGTCCTGGAAATTGCATAGTAATGAAGTGTTGTTCAAAAGATTTTGGGTATGTATAGTATGTATACTTTCCAGGTTTCCAACTTTATTCTGCTTTCCTAATGTTCCTAAATGCATCATAAGAATAATTTTTAATCCTGACCCATATATGTGCAAATATGGCTTCCTTTATATATATATATAATATAAATATATATAATGTATATTTAAATTATATATAATATATAATATTTAAGAAGCACCCCATTATATATTATATATATTATATATATATATATGCATGCAAATATATATGCATATTTTCTTTATTATATGTGATGTTCTCTGATACTTTATATTCTACTTCTTTTCTATTTGTTGATGCTTGCTGCAAACCATTCCATATCATGCACACCTCTGTCTCCCCATGACCACTGGTTGTAGCTTGCTAGAAGGTGCCTGAATGTGGCTCCTCTGGCCAGTTCCAAATGGCTAGTTGGCCTCATACAGTGGAAGAGATCCTGGGCGCAATATTATCATCATACCATCTAAGGCAGAACTAAGTTAGATTTCTTTTTTTTCCTTTAAATCCTCACATACTAGAAAATCCTGTTGGCTTCCCTCCAAATTATTTTGCAACTGCCCATCCCTCCTCATCTCCACCACCACCAGTCCACTCCAAACCATGATCAGATCTCACCCGGACCCCAGCAAAACCCCAAAGTCCTCCTTTTCACTCCATTGCCCCTTTAGAGTCACCCTCACAAAGAAGCCAGAGGCATCTGGTTGAAATGTAAATTACTTTTCAATGAGCCCCCTCCAATAGCTTTCTCCCATAATGCGCTACATAAATCAAACCAGATTCCGTGCTGTATCTCATCCTACAAGGTGCTGCTTTCCCTATCCTGCCACCTCTTTAAGCCCCTCTTCTATTTCATTCCCTGCCACTTACACTTGCTCAAGCACTCCAGCATCAGACCGGCCATCTTATTTTTCCTCCAAACCCTGAGGCCTGCCATGGGGCATGTTCAATGGTCAGGAGTCTCCCTCCAGATTCCTCATACAATAATTTACTTATGTGTCATGCTCATTGCTTATTGTTCATTTTCCACCTGTAGAATGTGAGCTTCCCATGGGCACAGATCTTTAAGGTTTTTATTCACCGGTAGTATATCCAAAGTAGCTAGAAGCGTGTTTGACACATTTGGGGTGCTTCTTAAATATTGATGGTTAATACAAAAAATGTTAACTATAAGGTTAATATTATCAAGAACACAAGCTACTCTTGCCTCTACGTGCATGCACAACAATCACACAGCTCCATTTTTTTTCTCTAGCATCAAACCAACCACACCAGTCACAGATTTAATATTTTGAACACCAACCGTATAAAGTAAGAGTGGGAGAAAAAAAATGATAACTAACTTCATTATCTTTGTATTGTTTTGGTCAGTAAGTCATTTGGAATAAATATTTCTCAAAAAAAGAATCTCTTTTTCTAGTAAATTATGAAGTCTAATCTATATTTCAGGCTGTTCCCACCATATTTCAACAGAATATTTGTAACAGGTATTCAATACATGTTTTCCAGAAAAGAATTTTTTAAAAAGGCCTACTTAGACATTTCAGAAAGTCATTTCTATACCTCTAAAATTACAAACTCAAAATAAAAATAATAAATAAATAAATAATAAATGATTTTATCTAACACTGGTGCAAAAAGAATCAGTTTGCAGAATGCGGTCTTTTCATAGCCTCTTGGATTGTCATTTTTTGTTCCGAATATTCGGATGAGCCCCTTCAAAACCATGTAAGTTACATGTTTGTTATTAAACTGCAGACCAGGCAAGCATAAGAGTTGACAACCTGGGGACCCTTTAATGATGATTCTCTGCCCGTGTTAGCCAGGGTTTTCCTATCCCTCCAATAACCTTCAACGGTGTGATCAGTTAAAATGTAATTCAGTGCAGGATTACTCTTTAAGTCCAGGTCTGAGCACTTCTCTAACGTAATACTGCTGGGGATTAGCCAATGCTGGATTCCGAGTTCAGAGATCAGGCACAACACAGGAGAGAAAGAGGGTAAAAAGAGGACTGCCAAAATAAAGGTTGGTTTGCACGGGTATGTTTGCTTCATTCCCTTCACATCTATAAAACCTAGAAGACGAGGTTACTTTGGGAATTAATCTTTCCTTGAGTATATGTCACATGTTGCAAAACAAAAGTTTATTTTTAAATGTCTGTACAAAAGCTGCCATGGCGAACCTCATAAGTATTTATATATTATATGAGGCATAAGTTGCAAAATAAAATCCAACTCATATTTCTTCCCCCATTGGGCAGATTCCAATAACTACCCTGCCAAACAATAAGCCATCCAATCTCTGCTCTGTTTACCTCCTTTGGGAAGCAGCAAAATTTGTGTGATTGACATTTAGAGCAGTCTTCTGGTGGTCATGTGCATTTCAAGTACCGCTATCATGTGTTAGTTAGCTCTTCTTCTGTGTGTTTAGTTAAGTGGGAAGCCATCCTTACTATAAACCAGTGAAGAATGTCAATGGAAACTATTCACCTGGGTTAGAAATACACTGTGCTGTAAGTCAAGAACGTAAACCCTGAATTAGGTTGCCTGAGTTCAAATCCCAACTCTGCCGCTTATTGACTTGACAAGATTGGTTACGTTCCTTAACCTTTCTCTGCCTCTAGGTTTTCCTCTAAGGATAGTAACACCTTCCTTGTAAGGATACTTTAGGATTTAATGTAATTAGTACTATGTTAGTGTGCTCAGGCTGCCCTAACAGAATCCTCCAGACTTGGTGGCTTATACTGCAGACATTGATCCCAGAAGTGATGAATGTGAGGGCTCTCTCCCTGGCTTGCAGGTGGCCATCTTCTGTTTGGGATCTCAGATGGCCCATTTTCTGTGTGCCCACACCCCTGGTATGGATTCTTCTTAGAAGGACACCAGTCTTACTGAACTAGGGCTCCATCCTTATGCCCTTATTTAACCTTAATTACCTCTTGAAAAGTCATATCTCCAGATACAGTCACACTGGGGATTAGGGTTTCAACACATGAATTTTGTGAGGACCCAATTAGGTCCATAATAAGTCATATATAGTGTCAGGCACATAGTAACTTCACAATAAATACTAGCTCTTATGTGATTGTTTTACTTTCCTCGCAGATGTGTATATGAGTCTTGGTTTCAACAGTTATTGTTTTGGGTGGTTAAAATTCCAGTTTATAAGCAGAGGCACATTTACATAATAAACCCCAATTAATGCATTTAATTAAAGTGACAGTGAATGAAGTTTCATTCTAGTGAGATGACTTAAATGCAGACATAGACACTTTACCCATTCTTTTATGTAAAGTATTTTGTTTTTTCATTTTTTAATTTAAATTTAATTAATTAACATATAATGTATTATTGATCTCTGAAGTAGAAATCAATGATTCATCAGTCTTATATAATACCCAGCGCTCATTATATCATATGCCCTCCTTAATGTCCCTCACTCCATCCCTCTACCTCCCTCCCTTCTATCAACCCTCAGCTTGTTTCCTAGGATTAAGAGTCTCCAGTGGTTTGTCTCCCTCTCGGATTTCATCATAATTTATTTTTTCCTCTCTTCCCCTGTGATCCTATGGTTTATTTCTTAACTTTCACATATAAGTGTCATCATATGATAGCTGTCTTTCTCCAATTACTTATTTTGCTTAACATAATTCCTTCTAGTTCCATCCACGTCATTGAAAATGGCAAGATTTCATTTTTTATGGATGAGTATTATTCCATTTATCCATTTATCTATCTGTTTATCTATCAGTAGACACCTGGGCTCTTTCCATAGTTTGGCTATTGTGGACATTATTGTGGACATTGCTGCTATAAACATTAGGGTGAGCACGCCCCTTTTAATCACTACATTTGTATCCTTGGGGTAATTACCCAGTAGTGCATTTGCTGGGTCATAGGGTAGCTCTACTTTCAACTTTTTGAGGAATATTCATACTATTTTCCAGAGTGGCTGCACCAGCTTGAATTTCCACCAACAGTGTAAGAGGGTTCCCCATTTTCTGCATCCTTGCCAACATATGTCATTTCCTGACTTGTTAATTGTGCCATTGTGACTGGTCTGAGGTGGTGTATTTCATTGTGGTTTTGATTTGCATTTCCCTGATGCCGAGTGATGTGGAGCATATTTTCATGTGTCTGTTGAGCATTTGGATGTCTTCTTTGGAGAAATGTCTGTTCATGACTTCTGCCCATTTCTTGATTGGATTATTTGTCCTTTTGGTGTTGAATTTGATAAGTTCTTTATACATTTTGGATACTAGCCATTTATCTGATGTGTCATTTGCAAATATCTTCTCCCATTCTGTAGGTTGTCTTTTGGTTTTATCAACTGTTTCCTTTGCTGTGCAAGAGCTTTTTATCTTGATGGAGTCCAGATAGTTCATATTTGCTTTTGTTTCCCTTGCCTTTGGAGACATGTCTAGCAAGAAGTTGTTGGTGCCAAGGTCACAGAGGTTGCTGCCTGTGTTCTCCTCTAGGATTTTGATGGATTCCAGTTTCACATTTAGGTCTTCCATCCTTTTTGAATCTATTTTTGTGTATGGTGTAATAAAATGGTCCAGTTTCATTATTTTGCATGTGGCTATCCTATTTCCCCAACATCATTTGTTGAAGACTATCTTTTTTTTTTTTCCATTGGATATTCTTTCCTGCTTTGTCAAAGAGTAGTTGATCATAGAGTTGAGGGTCTATTTCTGGCCCCTCCATTCTATTCCACAGATCTATGTGTCTGTTTTCTGTGCCAGTAAAATACTGTCTTGATGATTTCAGCTTTTTAATAGAGCTTAAATTCCAGAATTGTAATGCCACCAGCTTTGGTTTTCTTTTTCAACATTCCTCTGGCTATTTGAAGACTTTTCTAGTTCCATACAAATTTTAGGATCATTTGTTCCAGCTCTGTGAAAAAAGTTGATGATATTTTGATAGAGATTGCATTGAATGTGTAGTGTAGATTTTTCTAGGTAGCATAGGTATTCGAATAATATTTGTTCTTCCAATCCACGAGCATGGAACATTTGTGATCACCAAACCAGCCCTTCAAGAAATGTTAAAATGGATCCTTTAAGTGAAGAGGGAGCCTAAAAGCAACATAGACCAGAAAGGAACAGAGACAATATACAGAAACAGTGACTTTACAGATAATACAATGGCACTAAATTCATATCTTTCAATAGTCACTCTGAATGTAAATGGGTTAAATGCCCCAGTCAAAAAACACAGGGTATCAGATTGGATAAAAAAGCAAGACCCATTGATATGCTGTCTGCAAGAGACTCATTTTAGACCCTCCAGACTGAAAGTGAGCAGGGTCAAAGTGATTTCTCATGCCAATGGACATCAAAAGAAATCTGGGGTGACAATCTTTACATCAGACAAATTAGATTTTAAACCAAAGACTGTAATAAGAGATGAGGAAGGATGCTATATCATAATTAAAGGGTCTATCCAACAAGAAGATCTAACCATTGTAATATTGATGCCCATAACATGGAAACAGCCAATTATATAAGCCAATTGATAAGAAAATTAAAGAAACACATTGATAATAGTACAATAATAGTAGGGGACTTTAACAACCCCCTCACTGCAAGGACAGATCATCTAATCAGAAGATCAGCAAGGAAACAAAGGCTTTGAATGACACACTGGACCAGATGGACTTCACAGATATATTCAGAACATTATGCCCTAAAACAACAAAATTCTTCTTGAGTACATATGGGACATTCTCCAGAACAGATCACATACTGGATCACAAATCAGATTTCAACTGGTACAAAAAGACTGGGATCATTTCCTGCATATTTTTGGACCACAATGCTTTGAAACTTGAACTCAATCACAAGAGGAAAGTTGGAAAGAACTCAAATACATTGAGGCTAAAAACATCCTACTAAAGATTGAATGGGTCAACCAGGAAATTAAAGAAGAATTTTTAAAAATGATGGAAACAAATGAAAATGAAAACACAACTATTCAAAACCTTTGGGATGCAGCAAAGGTGGTCCTAAGAGGGAAGTATATAGCAATACAGGCCTTTCTCAAGAAATAAGAAATGTCAAATACACAACCTAAACTTATACCTAAAGGAGCTGGAGAAAGAACAGCATATAGTGCCTAAACCCAGCAGGAGAATAGAAATAATAAAGACTAGAGCAGAAATCAATGAAATAGTAACCTTTTGGTTACTGTTCTTTTGAACAGATCAACAAAACAAGAGCTGATTCTTTGAAAGAATTAATAAGATTGAAAAGAGAAAGGACCCAAATAAATAAAATCATAAATGAAAGTGGAGAGATCATATCCAACACCAAAGAAATACAATTATAAGAACATATTATGAGCAACTAGATGCCAACAAATTGGGCAATCTGGAAGAAATAGATGCATTCCTAGAGATGTATAAATTACTAAAACTGAAACAGGAAGAAATAGAAAACCTGGACAGAACAATAACCAGCAAGGAAATTGAAGCAGTCATTAAAACTCTCCCAACAAGAAAGAGTCCAAGACCAGATAGCTTCCCAAGGGCAATTCTACCAAACATTTACAGAATTAATACCTATTCTTCTGAAGCTCTTTCAAAAAATAGAAATGGAAGGAAAACTTTTAAACTCTTTCTCTGAGGCCACCATTACCTTGATCCCAAAACCAAAGACCCCACCAAGAAGGAGAATTACAGACCAATATCCCTGATGAACATGAATACAAAAAGTTTCACAAAAATACTAGCCAATAGGATTCAACAGTACATTAAAATGACTATTCATCAGGACCAAGTGGGATTTATTCTTGGGCTGCAAGGGTGGTTCAACATCCACAAATCAGTCAATGTGATACAACTACATAAATAAGAGAAAGGACAAGAACCATATGATCCTCTCAATAGATGCAGAAAAAGCATTTGACAAAGTACAGCATCCTTTCCTGATTGAAACTTTTCACACTGTAGGGAAAGAGGGAACATACCTCAATATCGTAAAAGCCACAATGAATATCATCCTCAATGGGGAAAAACTGAGAGCTTTTCCCCTAAGATCAGGAAAAGGGCAGGAATGTCCATTATCACCACTGCTATTCAACATAGTACTACAAGTCCTAGTCTCAGCAATCAGACAACAAAAAGAAATTAAAGGCATCTGAATCTGCAAAGAAGAAGTCAAAGCATCACTCTTTGCAGATGATATGATACTTTATGTGGAAAACCCAGAAGACTCCACTCCAAATCTGCTAGAACTTGTACAGGAATTTAGTAAAGTGTCAGGAAATAAAATCAATGCACAGAAATCGGTTGCATTTCTATACACCAACAGGAAGACAGAAGAAAGAAAGTAAGGAGTCAATCCCATTTGTAATTACACCAAAAACCATAAAATACCTAGGAATAAACCTACCAAAGAGGCAAAGGATTTGTACTTAGATAACTACAGAACACTCATGAAAGAAATTGAGGAAGATATAAAGATATGTAATGTATTTTAAAAGTCATTCCACTGTAATCATGTAAGAACACATCATTGTCAGCAAACTGTGGTCTGTGGACCAAATCCAGTCTGTGGCTTGCTTCTATACAGCATGTGAATTAAGATTGTTTTTTCCATTTTTAAAGTACAGCAAAAGAAACAAACAAGCACACACCAAAGAAGAATATGTGACTGAGGCCTTCTCTGGCTCACAAAGCTGAAAATATTTACTATTTGGCCATTTACTAAAAGACTTTGTTGACCTCTACTCCATGGATGGAGTTTAACCTGAAATCTTCAAATATATCCATTTTTTTTGGTAATGTGAGCACCTCAGCTTTCCTCTACCCTAACCAAAGTCCCTTCCCGCCGCCACCCCAACCCCACCAAGCATTTTCTTTCTATCTTATTAATTTTGGGGAGAATTAGTCTACAGTCCCTGTCATGTCTCACTAATATCTGAGAAAGATACTGGTGCAATTTCACCTTTTTTTGGCTACTGGGACCCAGTAATAGCCTCAGGAGTGAAGAAGGATCATTGTGTTTTGAATTACTTTTTCAACTTACAATCTTATTGTTAGGCAGGGCCCATTATTTCTTGTTATTGATGTCTCTCCATCTTTGAAACCTCCCTCTCTTCTGCTTCCTATCTGCCTTGGTCTGGGAAAGGGAGGAGAAAAAAGAAATAACTATTACTACTTCTTTAGCCATAAGATTTCATTAGATTCTCTTCATATGTTAGCTTCTTTAATTCTTATAGTATGACTTTATGGTCAAATGTTATCATTTCTACTTCACAGATTAAGAAAAGGGTTAATTTCTTTGAATTCAAGCCCAAGTCCTTCCAGCACCAAAATTCGAGTCCTTTCATCAAAGAAACCTGAAAACCTGACTGACTGGAACTGTAAGTAACATTAGAGTAAATAAACTAAAATGATGGTTGTGTAAATAGTGCCCAGTGTTGAAGTGTTCTAAGACATCTGTTTTGCTTTCTTCCCAGTATTTAGCTATGTTCTAGATGGTTCAGTTGTCTGATAGACAACTTCCAAATTAGTGAGGTGCTATAATAATACTTTGCTTGTTCAGATATATCCTTGGACGTCATTCATTCAATGAATGTTGACTGTTTTCCAAAAGCAGCTCATATCTAAAAGTATCTGAAAGTATGTGAAAGGATATTTGTTGAGAGGCAGATTTACTTGAGCTCTTTTTGCATATTTCTTTTCCTGTGAAGAGCAAGTAAGTCTCATTTTTCTATCTTGTCATAGGAAAGGATGGGATTCCAGGTGGAAAGCAGAAATGGGTAAAGGGATTTCTTTCTTGGATTTGTAGTTCCAAAAGCCTGAGTTCCTTTAGCGTCTAGGGTGAACTAGTGAGGTGGAAGTGGAGGACAGCCCCAGCAGCTAAGAGGAAAGAGAGAAGATGCCCTGCTGTGTGGTGGGAGAAGGGGTTAGTAGTGTTTTTGTTTGCCCATGTTATTTAAAAGATCAGGAAAACTAGATGTTATTTGTGTGTGGATTTAGAGTTAAGGGCCGATGGCCACACTAAAGGATCCCCTTTGCAATCACATTGAAGTCGTAATGGGAATTGGAAAGGACAAAGGAGATGGTGGTGTTTCATCATGCCAGGCAGAAGAGATGGTTGCAGCTTGGGGGCCACCCGGAGATGTGAAATGTGTCACTCAAGCAGTGGTGACCTTCTCTGGCATAAATCATGTGGGACTCCGTTCACAGCAGCACTGGCCCCATCAGAGGTTGGAAGAGTCATTTGATTTGAACAGTGGAGAGAACTCTCCTTAGCAATGTGTTTGTATGAGACTTTGGTCCACAAACCCAGACTTAAACAAGATAGATCATACTGCTTTCTTGCTTTTCAGTCAAAATATTTTGTCTTTGAAACTCCATCTCAGTTATTATTGGGAACTTCTCTCCTTCTCTGGGTTCACAAGAATATGAAAACATTTTATGGTATCTAGAAATTTTTTTGTAGTATCCAGAAATTAAGGAAAGGACTCTCTTATCTTTAGATTACCATGGTGAGATCCAGTCTCCCCTTGGATGACCACTTTTCTAGTAGTCATTTTAAGAGCCTTCTGTTGCTTTTGAGGTCAAAGATATTTTTGTAAATATACAGATTTAAGAACTCAAGATTCAACCATAATAACAGGATTACTTCTAAAATTATTATTTATTGGTCTTTATTTCTCCTATTTATAAACATATAATTGATCAAAGCTGATGATTAGAAAATCCAGAAAAGTACAGAGAGAATAAACATTAACACCCGTGATATGTATTCTTCCAAAAACTCTTCCCCATTTAGATTTTTTCTTAATATGCAGGGGTGATATTCAGGACACAGAACCATCTGCGTAAGTTTAGGTACCAACAAATCAGAAAAAAATGTTCTTGCTGACAATGGAGAAGGATCTTGAATCCCCCTTCCAAACTCTCTTTTCAGACTTTTTATCATAACTGCTTCATCTGGAGGAGGTCCAGATTTGCCATATTTGGGGGAAACTATGATCGGTGGTATTGGTGGTATTGGGTTTGTTGGTGCACTGGCTATTTACCACTGGCTATTTAACTCAAGAGAAGTCCCTTAATAGCATGACAACTGGTATGGATGTACAGCCATCTGTACCAATATGTACTCTTGGAGTTATTAGCCTGGAATATACTATAATTCCTTAAGTTTGGGTTTACTCCACTTAGCAAAATCTAGTAAATATTTTCCTGTAGCTTAAATATGTTCCTTTAAAGGAGAACTTTGTAACTGCAACTAATCTTTGGTGATGAACTTACAGGCATACCAAGATGATGGATGATTCCATCTCTCCTTACAGTGGATAAGTGGACATGTGCTACCAGATTCCAGAACCTGTCACCTCCAGCCACCTTGACTGTTTGCCCTAGTGTGATATAAAAATACTGTCATTTTATTCATGTGTCATGATGTGAAAAAGGTTGGAAAGAATCACTTTAAAACAAGGTTTTCTTTTTTTTTTTAACTTTTTTTTTTAAATTTATTTATTTGTCAGAGAGAAAGGGAGAGAGAGCACGAGCACAGGCAGACAGAGTGGCAGGCAGAGGCAGAGGGAGAAGCAGGCTTCCTGCCGAGCAAGAAGCCCGGTGTGGGACTCGATCCCAGGACGCTGGGATCATGACCTGAGCTGAAGGCAGCCACTTAACCAACTGAGCCACCCAGGCGTCCCTACAACAAGGTTTTCAATGGGAACCTATCTTCTCATTATATGGCTCTAATATGGTTAACTTAATCAATGACAGATCAGTGGACTTCATCTTGTTTCTCATTTTTTCAATATTTTATTTTACTTCTAATGGACATACTTAAACATATAGCTAATTGTTTTCTTCAAATGAGTTCCCAAAAGAGGTATATTGGTATATTGGGTCCTATTTAAGACTTGGATACAGAGTATCAAATTACCCTAAGTTTCTAGGAGTACCAAAGAATACAGGCTCTAGATCTAGACTACTGGTGCTTGCATCCCTGTTCCATCCCCTCATGAGATGTGTGACTCAATGCCTCTGTGCCTTAGTCTCCTTACTAAAAATGGGGATAATCATAATATTTATCTCACTTGATTTTCATGAGGATCAGATGAGTTAGGAGTACTTAGAACGACTCCTGGTTCATCATTACCACTGATTAAATCTCAACTATTTTCTTTAGTAGTTGCAGTTTTTGTTGTTGTCTTTTATAGATTTTATTTATTAAAGAGAGAGAGAGAGAGCACAAGCAGGGGTTGAGGGGATAAGGAGCAGAGGGAGAGGGAGAAGCAGACACAGTACCAGCCCCCACCCACATAAGCAGGGAGCCTGATTCGGGCTCAATCCCATGGCCCAAGGATCATGACCTACACCAAAGGCAGATGCCTAACCAACTGAACCACTCAGGTGCCCCTAGTTTTTATTATTTTAATGTTTGCCAACTTTCACTCCCCCAGAAATGTAGAAGAGTATCTTTCTCCCATGATCCCAAAGCCACTGGGAATTAAGTTCTTTATAATTTTTGCTATAATATCATAGGTACTTAAAGATTTTCCTTTTAGAAAAATGCACGTGAATCACTTATGAGATTCAATATGAGATTGCTAGTCTTTGATAGACATGTTTTGTCTTTTGCTCATTTTCTTTTAGGCTGTTTGTCCAGTTCAAAGATATGTTTAAAAATGGGAAACACTCTGGGAGTCCTAGGCAGCCTATTACGCCTTTCTGGGTAAAATAAAAAATAGAAATGACAAAGTAATCGGAGCCTCGTGGATGTGTTCTAGATAGGGAGTTTCGGTTTTACAACCTTGGCTGCCCATTGTAATCGCCTGGGAAATTTTAAAAGCTGCTCATGACTGGGCCACACCCCCAGAGATGGTAATTTAATTGGTCTGATTTAATTACCTGGCATAGGGATTGTTAAAAGCTCCCCAGGTGATTCTAATGTGCAGCCAAGACTGGTGTAGGTGGGTACTGATTAATTCAGGGTCAGTTGGGTGTGTCTGTTGGGCCCAGTTCTGGAGAGAATGACTTTCATAATCGGCTAACTCTCCAGGCCAACTGAGTCCGTTGCCACCGTGTAAGTTGGCTACAAAGCCTTCTGACTAAGACTGAAAACAAAACATCAAATTCTGCTAGACTTTGCAATATCTTAAAATTTTCTGCCCTGGACAGTTACTTTCACTTTCAAATTTTTCTTTTTCTTAAGAGTCAGCCCAAATGTTACACTTGTATTTTGGTGGTAAAAAGATCACTACCTACCAGATATTTCATGTTCTTGACTATGCTTCTTCTGTGTTGCGTTGCTGTTGATGAAACAAAGAATCACCAAAGGATTAGATGCATACAAAACACCCTGGATAATAGGCACCCTGTGTACAACAGCTTTGATCTTTTGTCTACTTTGAGAGTAAGCATCTTGAGATTCAGTATTTTAAGAAAAGAATACTTCCCTTGGACTAAAAACTATAAACTGAATTTTTCCTTCAACTGGGAATATTCAACCACAATGTGTTTTCAAGGAAAGGCTTTAAGAGTAGCTTCAAAGGAGTCAGAAACTTAAGAGAAGGGCAAGATGCTGATGTGTTAGGAAAGTCTGGAGTATTTGCTTCTGTGGTTTTGAAGATGTAAATAGAAACAGCTATGGCAGAGAAGTTCTATAATTAGCTTTCATCCTGATTCCAAAAGTTGCTTATTTTGGAGCTATTAATAGTATGTAAAAAACCACTGTTTAAAACTCTTGGTTTGGATTTTCTGGTGCTTTCATGAAAAAATTAGTATTTTCAAGCTTTGTGGTTTCTCTAAAGTCATGTGCTAAAGAAGTAGAAGTCCTCTATTGCTGAAAGGTTTTTGGGAATGGTGGAAGCTCCGGTAATCTTCTGCTTCCCAGGCATAGTTTTCTCTAAGAGTCAGAGCATGAGTCTAAATCAGAAATTAAATAAATTACTGATCTAAACTGTGGGTCTAGTTATAGACAGACACTGGTATTTAGACCAAACAAATGTGCTCTTTAAATACAGTGATCTTACCCAGTTGTTCTTCCAAAACCACAACAGAGAACAATCTTGCTCAGTTAATCATGTCTGCCTCAGAAACCACCACCTAGAAGGGTGTATTTCAGAATACACTCCACAGCAGGATGAGGCAACCACATCCTCCCCTGAAAAGCAAATCCTCAGTATCTCCCCTCAATCCAAACCACTAGTCAGCATCCAAACCCATCTCTGAGCACACCAAATGTGTTGTTTCATTAATTGATTTTTTTTTTCAGTTGGGTAAATTCCTTATAGGTCTGAATCCTATAGGATACAAATTGAATCTGTAGAGATTCCTCCGTACCTCAACTAAATTTTACCCAGGTGCAAAGTAGACCAGGTGGGCATAAGAGACTAAGCTGTGCCCATGATGGAAAGAATGGATATTAATGGATATTATGGAATCCTTGAGTTCCCATGTAATGTTTTGCTAAGTCTCAGGGGGAAAAAAAAATGTTAAGCAATGCTGACTAATAGAATCAAAGAAGTGAATCAAGTCAAGTTACAATTAGGTTACTCTTTACACACCAGAAAAATTAAAAAAAAAAAAGTTCTGGATTAGCCTATCAGACACAAGATAGGGAAAATGTAGCCCAGTGTGCTCCGTCCTATGCAGAGACAGCAGGGAGCCTTAGAGAATACCTCCTAGAAAGCAGTCAAGTAAGATTCATTCTGTGTTCCTTCAAGAATTTGGGACACTGTTTGATAATCACTTGTGATTTTCTGGGACTTGCTTGAACCCACCCAATAGGGATTGAAAACTTCCCAGCAGTGGTTCTCAATATTTATTTCTCTGAATTACCTGTAGAGAATTTTTTTTAAATTACCCATACCTGTACCCTATCCCAGAATGTCTGAAACAGAATCCCTGGTGGTATGTATTTTAAAGAAAGATCTGTATTTCTGATGCACAGCAAAGTTGAGCACCTCTAAAGTTAAGCAAATTGAAAGGATCCGGTTTCCCACAAGGAACTAGCTTTTCTAAGGGTTAGAGGACTAGAGATTTTTGAAGACTGGTTTAGATCATCTCAGCAGTCCCTTCAGGGGACCTCAAGTCCTTCGAAGTGTTCTAATGAACAAGATGGTCACAGAAAGGACACTCTTTAATTGTAAGGGGTCTTTGAACATCAAAGAGCTTATTTATGCACTTGAAAGCAGAATTCTAACCAACTTTTTCTGTAAGAATTAAGTTTGGAGATGACTTTTGTTTGTACTGTTTGCAATTTTATTAAGAAAAGTAGAATAATTCCTTCAATTAATCTAGACAAACTTCTGGTTTTTTACACATATACAGATTATGGAAATATTTTCCTGTTTTCATATTTTGCCATATTATATACATCATTCCCAAGAATGTTTCCATTAGAAATTCTTTGCTAAAATAGTATCAACAATTTATAAATAAATTTTATACAATTTATTTGATGAAAAGGAGTGCATAGAGGAGGATATTAGGTGAAAGTTTATTGAGATCTTCATTTGTGTTCTTTTAATAATGGATTGGTTATCCATCTTCTCCTTTTGCTGTTGAAAACTGAAGTTCAGATTAAGAGAAATCTCCAACACCATACAATTAGTAAGTAATAGAGTCAGGATTTAAACTCAAGTCTCCTGATCCCGTAACTCATATTTTCTGAATTGCATTATATGAGGACAATCAATAGAGAGGCAAATGTCCTTTCTTGGTCCTTGAAAAGCTATCATTTAATGATTTGTATCCTGGAGGACTAATTCTGTATTCCCAGTACAGCCATAAAGATTACACGATTGGATATCTAATAAGACTTTTTCATCTTTCCTATTTTCCTATTTTTTATGAAGGAGCTTATAGACATTTTAAGGACTCTTTAAGGGGGTCCAGTATTTTAAGATATCTACTATCTTCTTAACCAACTAAGAAATAAGACAAAGAGTAAGGTAGATGAGAACCCAAGTATTATCTTTATTATGGACCAACTTTAGACTGAAGGCTGTGGCTTAAAGCCGAAGGAAAGTGGGCTTCCTAAAATTGAATCCCAGTTTTAAACAGATATCTCTATCCAGGCACGGGCAGTTCCCATAACACTGGAAGCTTGACAGACCAGAGACACATGTCTGCCTTCTCTAGCCAAGCTTGCGGTTAAGAGAGAATGAACAGGAAAAGTCTAGATCTCTCCAAAGTTGCCTATCAGACCAGTTACTCCACCAGCAGTAGAGAAACTCTAGCATTGCTATAACAGTGGATCTTCCTGCACATGGGAAGAACAAAAAACTGAAACCAAAAACACCAGAAGTGAAGAAAAAATGCTTCTCTTGGACAGAAGACAAGGCTGGAAGTTTTTCATATGCTTAAGATAAACATGTAAGGACACAACTAAAGTTAAAATTTATTCTCTGAGTTTAAGGAAGAAACAAAAGGTGACCAAAATTCCCACATTTCCAGTCCAGTTCACTAAGGAGGGAAGGTGAAAACCTTGAGGTAGAAAATAATTTAATATCAGTGTTTCTCATATACACCAATAAAGCAAATATTGAAATTAAGGGTTTGAAATAATAGCATTCAGTGTCAGAGAAGTTAATAACTGGGATATTTTTACTGCCCTTAAAAAAAAAAAATCCCATGCTTGCTTTTTGTTTCCTTCATCCCTTTTGTTAAACTTACTTTAATTTAAGATATCTTTGAAGAAACATACTTTACAACAGAAACTGAACTTCCTTTTCACCCTAAACCCTCAGTTGTATATGAAGATGGAGACCCAGGGGAATGGACAGCATTATCTACTTAGCTTTCGATGTTCTTTTGATTCTTCTTTGGTATGTTTGAAGGAAGTAGTTCCCCCATTTAATATTTATGAGCATGTGGAGTATTATTTGATCAGGTGACAGTCTACTTATACCAGGACACAAAAAGTTAATTCATAATTAATATACACTTAATTTGTTAATTAAACTTAATTTCTAACAACATCTTTACTCTTTATGAATTTTTAGCTTACACTTTAAAAAATGATGTATAATGTTAGGGTAGATTTCTGACTAAATTAGGCCAACTTCTCTGCCTCATCCTCCTAAAAAGTTTTTCTATCAGTTTCCCTAAATTTGAACCAATATTTGCCTGATGTAACATGCCAAAAGTTATAGTAATACTAGAGCCAGAAGCCACTAGGTCCAATGCCCTCATTTCATAGATTAAAAAAAACAAAACAAAAAAAAACTTGGACTTAAACAGATTAAATGATGTGACAAAGATTGTGAAATAACTTATTGAGTAGAGCTGGAGCTAAATTCTTCTAACCCCTGAAAGGAGTTTTCAAAGTGAGATGCCTTATTTTCCAGTTTATTTCTCTACTACTAATTCCTAGTTTAAAAAAAAAAAATTCTTACCCTTAGGATGATATTTCTCAATCCTTGTGGCTTTGTTTAGTTTGATTGTACAGTTTTTTTTTAATTTTTTAAAACATCTACTGTGATTCTACAGAAGGAGGGGAATGGCTTTTTATTGCTTTGATTGCTGTTTTTATAGCCACATACACAGAGATCACATGATATCAAAGATCTTACAAAGCATGTGGTTTTCGCTCCATCCGGCACTAATTTTAGTCCACAATTCTAACTTCACGAAAGATATGCATGAAGCACTTTCCATTCTTTGAATGTCTCACTGCTTACATTTGTTTTCCCAGACTTGCTATTTCATTTGAATTTCACTCTCATTACCGCATTTTGTGGGGGTCCCTTTGCCATTTCCAAGGGTACACGTCAGATTGGGAAATCAGCTCGGGTTGCAGAGTTGGGTATAGGTATGTTTATTTACTGTTCTTTGGTAAAAAAGCTAAAATGCTCCAGCCTGTTTATTCCATTAGAAGATGTTTAAGTGCATGTTCTAAATAAGAAGGGCCTTGTTTTCCACTTGGCTTCAGGTAACTTTGAAATCCCTGGGGGTGGTCACGTCTGTTCTTAGAGGTTCTCTTTGCAGTCTGATCATGTAAAACAAATCTGCTCCTTCTCCAGCTGCATTTGGAAGTCTCTCCTTTCTCTTTTTTTCACACCTGATTTAAAAAACCTGCTGCTCCAGATCAGAAGAAAAACACTACTCTCCTAGCCAAAGATTTTTGCAAGTTTATCTTTCAAAATTTGAAATCAGGTTTCGTCCATCTCAGCAATGATTTCCATCAATATTAGGCGGCCGCTCTACTTTTGCAACAGATAAACCCATGAATAAGGGTACCATGTTTAGAAATATCTTGATGCAAAACGCAACCTAACATAGCGTATGTCAATGAAGTGGGAAACCACCAGCTCCAAAAGAAATGAGCCTGACTTTCTGACCCACTGGTGTGAGAAGTGAACTTGGATGAACTGTGAAAGAAGCCATCAGAGGAAAGGGATGTTCTGATAATCCTTCCCTGCCCAGGAGCACATCTGCTTTAATATGAGAGCACAGAGGAGTGCTGGAAATGGACCGTCAGTTTCCCACCATTCCTCATGCCTATGGCACCAATGTCCTATGTACAGAGAGAACGGAGGCTCAGTCAACAACCTCCAAGCTCGGGGCGCCTGGGTGGCTCAGTGGGTTAAGCCTCTGCCTTCAGCTCAGGTCATGATCTCAGGGCCCTGGGATTGAGCCCCACATCAGGCTCTCTGCTCAGCAAGGAGTCTGCTTGCCCTTTCTCTCTGCCTCTCTGCCTACTTGTGATCTCTCTCTCTGTCAAATAAATAAACAAAATCTTTAAAAACAACAACAACAACAACAAAAACAACCTCCAAGCTCTCAGGACAAGGAGAAGTTGGAGTCATCATCTGGGAGCCAGCTCTGCTCCAGCTTAAAAAAATCACATAATTGAAGTAAAATTACATTGTTAACATTGAATTACTGATTCATGCCTCCCTTCCATGTATATGGTCCCAGCCTCACAATCTGAATTGGCAATGTAAAGGCACTCTTCCCTTCTTCCTTCTTTTTCTTTCTTTCTTTTCTCTTTTCTCTCCCTCCCCCCCCCCCCCTTTTTTTTTTGGTCTTTTCACAACCTTCATCCAAAAAAAAAAAAAAACAGAGTGGAATTTTTCAGGAACTGTTAGGGAGCCAAAATGTATGCTAGATGCATTAGGTTTATGTCGGATCTAGGATCTAAGGGAAACAAGAAATCCAGGAAAAGTTTCAAAATCATACTGAGTTTAAGAGGAAGCAGTCTTTGGCTTGGTGCCTTAATGGACAGCAGGAATGATGCAGAGAGGATTATAAGTCACTCATTCCCCAATTAGATCTCATTTTCCCTGACGGCACAATAAAATCATGTCTCCACACAGCAGTAAAATTCATATTCCACTGATCAGTCAAGTTCTTTATTGCTGATTAGGTTTCCTGAATAAAGAAAGTTCAGTAGTAGCCATAATGAAAAAGCTTCAAATGTGATGGATGGCGAGAGTTGAGCCTCGCTTAATAGTACTATTTCGGTTAAGGTTTTCAAGACTGTTGCCAAATTGAACTTGAAATAATGTTTCACCATGTGCACCCTGGCCATTTTCGCAGCACATCGAGCTATTGGACCCAAAGCTCCACCGACAGAGCGGAGTCAATGGGAAGGTCACCAGCAGCGTGGCATGTGAGAACAGACGAAGGGCCAACGCTGTGGCCCTGATCTGTCCAGAACCATTCACATCATCCTGTGGTGGAGAGAGTTTCCCCTCTCATGAAAGTGGGGAGTTGAACTGAAGTTCTCTGGGCAAAACTTCTATGGCTGCAGGAAGAAGACAAAGCAAATGTTCTAATTCCGTGGAATCTGGCTTCCCTCCTGAGGAACAAAGGAGAAAGGAGTGTTTTGGGTGCAACCTCTCATCACACGTCCCTCCCCTTCTCACTGCCAACAGGTCCCTAGGTTTTGCCAATCCCATGACTGTGGTGTCACAGAGGCTAGGCGAGAAAGACATTAGACCAGTTACCTTCTGCTTAGACCCAGAATAGTTCTCTCCTGCAAACAAGAGATGGGGTAAGGAGTTTTTTAGGAAAGAAGGGTACAAGAGCCACAAGAATTGAATGTCGGATTTCTTCAAGCTCCTCAGCTTAGAGTCATGGACAAAGCTATGTTTCCACAAAGAAGTAGTGCTATTACTAGCAACTGAACTTCCCAAGCTTCAGATATTTGCTTATGGTGTGCTTATCAGAAGATGAGGTAACCCTGTTCCTCCAAAACTATATTTGTTCAGGTGGAATGGGGAGGACACTTG
This sequence comes from Mellivora capensis, assembly GCA_004024625.1. Taxonomy (NCBI): domain Eukaryota; kingdom Metazoa; phylum Chordata; class Mammalia; order Carnivora; family Mustelidae; genus Mellivora; species Mellivora capensis. Next base: position 112,173 of record PISX010001384.1, on the reverse strand, counting down.
GCAGTTCTGCAAGTAAGCATCGAGACAGCAGGGATTCTCGTCACTTTTAGAAAATGGGCTTAGAATCCCATTCCTAGAATATAAGCCAACTGTAAGATGAACACTACCCACATATAGAGACTGCTGGGCCAAGAGGGACTGACAAGACATGCCAACCAGGCTCTGCCTGCTATGCAGAGAGGGGGGCACCCCAGGGAGCATGCCACAGGTGTGAGAGCAGCCAAGCCCTAAACAGATTCATAGACAAAGCTCTTTCCTGGTCCTGCCCAGCTTCCTCTATGAAATCTCCTCTCACGCTCTCTTTTCTCAGTACAAAATCCCCAGATGCCAGTTCCAAGGAAATCTGCTTCCCCTATCACCAGGACCCCCACTGACAACTACCCTCCCCTCCTTTTTCATTAGAAAACGTTCCATTCAGAGATCCTCTGCCAGTTATGTGTTCATGTGATAAAAATACTTTGCCCATGAGAATGTGAAAAATAATCTTTAATCGTCCAGTCAGCGGATGTTTGTATCCTAAAGGACATCTGGTGTTCAACTCAAGAGGAATTCTCTTTCGTAATTCATGAGGGTGGTACCGTGGAGCATTGGGTTTAATGGCACCAGAGTCTCCCATTCACCCAAACTCTTGTAGGGACTGAAACATAATAAAGTAAACCAACTTTATTTATCTCATTTAATCTTCACAAAATGGTGAGGTAGGCTTTGTTATTTTTATAGTAAACTGAAATTCAGAGCGGCTGACTCACCCAGAGCTCAGTAACTCTATGTTCCAAATACTCAACATGTTTTTGTACTTTGTCACAACATAATTTTTAATATGTCTACACATGAGTTATTAATCTTTAGAAGCAAATGAATTGTGTCTTTCCAACAGTATGATGTTAGAACATAAGACTCTTATACATAAAATAGCAGGTGCTTTTAAGCTAGAAAGACCTGAGCATGAATCCCAGCTAATCCATTCTGAGACTAAGGGAAAGGTCTTCAAATGTCCTGAGTATAATTCTCATCTGTCCAGTGAAGGGTAGTAGATGTTTAAATGAACTGGTATATTTAAAAACTTGGTGCCAGTACACATAATCTTTACTTAATGTCTCATACTTTTGAGAAGTGGAGAAGTATCCCATCTTTGAAAAACCATCCTTACATATCAGAAATTTATTTTAAAAAAAAGGTGTTCACAATTATTATTATAAGAGCCCGCTTTTTACCTCTTCACTTAAGAATATGTCCCAAATATATCAGAGTAATATTTGAAATTCCTCTGGAAATCTATAACACACAAGGCTAGTGTTAAAAGAATAAATGCATTGCTCTGTAATTGAGAATGTTCTCCCAAATTAGGAAAGTAATTGTATCAGTATTCAAGTACAATTGAAATCAAGAGGCGATGGAAAAGAAATGCCAAGGCCTTTCAGCTGACCTGTAGTCTTACCCTTCAATGATGGAAAAATGGGCCTAAAACATTTCTTGTTTTTGGTGGTTCCCCACAGGTGGCATCAATTTATGTAATTGTCTGATACATAGCACTTCTGAGCAATTAATAAAAGTCACCACCTGATGGGCTCAACTATTTACTTCAAGATCATAATTCACTTGCAGAAACTTCATAAATTTAGAATCCACCCTGTGAGGACATATTTTTAAGCTTCTCCTATACTTACAATTTTTGCTGGACATTAAAGAAGGTGCAAGAATGCCTAACTTCTGGTCACTTCAGGGAATTAACATGTGATGGGAAAGTTAGCCTAGCAATATGTTTTCTCAACCAGGTTGGAGATCTAGCCAGGAAAAAAGTCATCCTTATAAAGCAGTAAATGATAAAATTCACAAGAGATTCCTGCTCTTCCCTTTAAATGTCAATTAATCAACAGTTGTGCGGAAATGCCTGTTAGTGTCTCTGCTTTTTTTTTTTAAATACATAAACCAAAATTCCAGAAAGTGCATCAACCTGGAATGGGTGGTATGAGGAAACTGGTGGGGGAGGATAGAAGCTTTGGTTTTGCCTGGGGCACTCAAAAAAGGCTTTGGAGAGAATAACAGTTGCGTGGAGACATCAAGAATATACAGAGAATGGGAAGAAAGTGTAATTCAGAGAGACATAGAAAACAGAGAAAACGTGAGCAGCACAAACATGTAAATGTGAATGATTCTTCCAGTCACAGCAAACACTCTGGTTTCACTAGAGCGTGAAGCCCATGGTAACAAGACACATCCTTGCTCAAGGCAGAGTATTGTCTCCCCCACCCCAGAGATGCCAATGTCCTAATACCTAAAAGCTGTGAGAATGGCACGGTTTGGGGCAAAGGGGAATTAAGGTTGCCAATCCACCGACCTTAATGCAGGGAAATCATCAGGCACTGTCTGGGTGGACTCATCTACTCAGAAGAATCTTACAAGGGGAGGAGGGAGGAAGACCTCAGAAGGATGCACTGTGAGAGGAACCGGACCTGCACTGCTACCTTTGAAGACAGAGGAAGCTGCCACAAGCCAAGAGATGCAGGAAGCCTCTAGAAGCTGGGCTCTTTCTCCAGCTTTCAGAATGTAATGCAGTTCTGATGGCACCTTGAGATTAGCCCCATGTGATCCACACCATACTTCAGACCCCCCAAACTGCAAGAGAAGAAATTCGTGTGGAAGCCACTGAGTTTGTGGGGCTTGGTTACAGCTGCAGTAGGAAACTCATCCAGAGGGGAGGAGTGGAAACATGGACAGGGGTCAGGCTGAAGAGCTTCGTTGCCTCCCAGAGATAGGTGGCCTCTGCTCTAGGAATGAAACGCCACCAAGAGAGGATCGTATGATCAGTTCTCTACTTTGGAAAGCTGAATTTGGAAGCGATGTCGAGGGGACAGGGGAACGGAAGTGGGTCAGAGTAAGCCCTTCAGGGGCATTGCAAGAACAGGATGCTGAGTTAGGGCCATGAATGTGGAGATGGAAATAGACGGCAAGGAGTTGTAGTAATCCAGGACATTGAATCAGTGCCACAGAGCTAGTGTCACAGATCCAGGGAGGGAAGTAAAGTCTTGGTAGCCAATTTGGTGGCTGGTTTAAGGTTATTTCTCAGAGTTCAGAAACTGAAATAAGAGAACCAATTAGAGTCCCCCTTTTCAGGTTTTATCATTGATAGCTTTTATGTGATATTTTACATTTATTTATTGCCATTTTGTTTCATATCTCCCAAGAGGAAAAATCACATGGGGGGGAGCAAGTTAAGAAATAATGGTTTTAACAGGCAGTTCTGTGTGACTGAGGTGGAAAAATCCCAGCAGAGGACTGGTGCAGACAAGAGTTTTTTCCCAGTGTGACCACCTTCTCAGGCACATCCCACCCGGATTTGTGTCAATGCAGGGATACATCTCATCTATCTGAATAGACTCAGTTCCATCAGGAATTTGGGAATAAGTAAATGACATACGGTACATTATTTCCCTTCATTCCCTCATCCAAACATAAAATAATAATCATCATCACTAAAGGTCAGGACTTGAGTTCGTCTGTCCCTACCCTGCAGGTGGGACCCGGGAGGCAGTCAGAGTTGAAGCAGCCACTGATGTAACAGGGGCGTGCACGGGGTACAGTGGAAACACAAACCACATTAAGACCAGCAAATCAGCAAAGGCTTTTTAGAGAAGTTTTGAGAGTTACCAAGGCACTGCCAAGATGAAAGGGAAGACAATCAGAAGGTAGAACATCGGCAAAGAGAGGAAGAGTGAAATATATATGTATTTATTTCTCCACTCTTAACTCTGTCTAGAGAAACAGAACCGATAGGATAGAAAGAGAAAAAAGCATTTTTCCCCCAGCTTTAGTGAAGTATATATAATTGACTTGTAGAATTATAAGATATTTAGAGTACACATCGCGGTGATTTGATGTATATATACATTGTGAGAGAATTCCTCCCATTTATTTGATATATTTATCTTTGTGTTGTGTGTGTGAGACATTTAGTTTCACTTTCTTACCAAATTTGAATGATACAATGCATTGTTAGCAACTATATTTACCACATTTAAGATTAGCTCCTCAGACTTTATTCATCTTATAGCTGAAAATTTGTACCTTCTTATCCACCTCTCCCTTTTCCCCCCATCTTCCTGCTCCTGAAAACCACTTTTCTACTATTTATGATTTTGACTTTTTTTTTATTCTATACTTAAGTGATACCATGCTGTATTTATCTTTCTCTGTTTGGTTCATTTCATTTATCATAATACTCTCAATGTCTATCTGTGTTGACACAAATGTCAGGATTTCCTTCTTCCTTGTGGCTGAATGGCACTCCATTGTATGTGTCTACCAGATTATCTTTATCCATTCATCCATTGACAGATGTTGAGGTTGTTTCCATGTCTTGGCTACTGTGAATAATACTGAAATTAACACAGAAGTGCATATATCTCTTTGATATCCTATGCATACTTGCTTTGAATATATTCCCAGAAGAAAAATTACTGAATTACATGGTAGTTCTAATTTTTTTTTTTTGAGGAGTTACCATACTGTTTTCCATAGTGGCTATACCACCAACAATGTACAAAATTACCCTGAAGAAAAACTGTCTTTATTAATTTTCATTCAGATCTTATCATGTCAAAAACTAGTTACTCTTGAATGTCCTAGCTGAAGAGCCTATACATTTCCTTTTTAAGAAAAACAACATCATTTCATTCCTGCTACTTACCATTGAGGGATTCTGGATTGATACATATGTAACCCAAGCTTAAAAAAATTACTGATGGTTTATTCTTTCATAAACATTCTTTAAAGTACTGAAAGTGTTGAAGTCAGAAATCCATAAGGGCAAAAACAACAGTCATATACACATACACCTATATAAACACTACTTCTATATTTGAAGCTGCCAAAAATTCTAAGCAAATAGGACAGGTACCCCTAGGTCTTAATGCACCAGAATTGTTTCAATTTGTTGCTTTTCATAAGAAAGGTTTTATTTCCCCAGTTGATCAGAGAGCACACTTGGAAAAAAAAAAATCTGTTGATATTCCCCTTGCTGAGTTTTAAATAGCCTGAGTATGTGTGATATATCTTTTGTAGTGAGTACTTTAGAGAAAAAGCATTGCTTTTAAATCCCATGCATGCCCCAAATGTAATGTGAAATAAATTCTACCATGAATGAGCTCCTGCCATGTCTGAAAACTGAGTTGTAATATGCAAGGTTTCTCTGAGACAGGTCATTTTTTTTTTTTTTTGTGGTCTTAAAAGCAGCAAAGCTAAGAGGATTGATAAATTTTAAATCTCTCTAGCAGATTTCATGTAAAGCAGGAAGTTTATGTCTCACACAACTCCAGTAGTAGAAGTATGAGTAATTCATTCTGAAGTTTCCCAGGAATTAAATTCCATTCAATTAAGAGGGGGCATTATACTCAACATAGTAAAGTTGTGAATAATAAGAAGAATAATAGTAATACCAACAACCTCGGGTCTGCCCTCCAGGAATTTATACTAAATCTCTGAGATAAACTCACTTTCAGAGAGTGGTCTCTGAATTTTTTCCATCTTGTTTTCCGATGCTGCTGAAACTATCAGCAAAATAGTTTTTTTCTGAAAGCTCCAAATCAACCAAATCCCTGTTCAGCTAATCACTTCTATAGAGACTAAAGGGGCAACGTTTTATTTGAGGTTCTCTCTTTTAAGGGTGAGGGGTCCTTTTTGAACTCTGAGAGAACATCTTCGCTTCCCTAGACATCCTTCTCAAACTCCATTAGAATAAAATCAACATGGCAGTGTCAGCCATTATTTACTGAGCACATACTACATGCTGATACTTTCAGCAGCTTTTCATGCTCATCATCTCCTTTAATTCACATCATAATCTCCTAACTAGAGGTCTTGTTATTTCTAACTCAAAGAGAAATAGACTGGGGTGTCTGGGTGACTCAGTGGGTTAAGCATCTGCCTTTGGCTTACGTCATGATCCTGAAGTCCGGGGATCAAGCCCCACATTGGGCTCCCTGCTCAGTTGAGGAGTCTGTTTTGTCCTCTCCCTCTGCACCCCCACCCCCCACTAGTATTCTCTCTCACTCTCTCATCCTCAAATAAATAAATTAATTAATTAATTAAAGATAAGGAGCCTGAAGATCAATGAGGTTAACTGAACTAAGGTCAAAGTTCTTAAACAAAGAGCCAAATTCAGAATTCGAGGTGTCGTTCACAAAAGCCTCTGTTCTTTCTACTCTGCTCTCACCTGAATAATTGCCTCCAGGGCCTCGTAATTGAAGCTATGAAGTAGTACATTAGAATAAATACAGTGACAGGGCTCCGGCTTGCTTTCTTCTTACACAGCTTGCTTTCTTCTTACACACCTCAGATCATTTCACAAAATACTAAAGCTCAGTCTTTAATCTGAGGAGAAGACTTCCCAGAGGCACCTCACCTGCCATCAGTGAAGACAAGAGAGCATTCCACACACCACACCGGTCTTAACCAAACCCCCAGAGCCCACCCTTTCACTGTTACCAGGGTTTCCTGGCCCCGCCGAATGGTAACCAGTAGACCAGAGGACCATTCATGTGAAAAGATAAGGCTTGCAAATGTTGGCACCTGAGTAACAGTCACATCCCATGAACCACTGCTGGGCATGCCCAGTATGAACTGAAATATGCAAAATAAATAGCCAAACATACAAAGTTTTTTTAGAAAAGGTATTTGCAATAACAAATGCAAATCTAGGTTGAACAGGCATGAACTGTGCAGAGGAAACACGAAGACATTCGTGTTTCATCTTTTCAAGTTCCAAGATTTTTACAGCTGCTCTTAATGTGTGAATGAATATTTTACTCATGTGCTTTGAAAGAAGGGATGTATTACCTTTCTTCAGATTCTCTATGAATGGCAGATTACAGCAGGAACTTTTTTTTCCCAACACTTAAGTGTTCCTGAAACACTGAATTTTATTCTCCAAATCCAGAGTATTAGGACTGAGGTGTCATTTCTTAAGTTTTTGTTTTTCTTTTAACATAATTTATTGGCTTCTGAAAAAAAAATATCAATCATTGGTTTTATAGGTTTTCTTTTCTATTTTCCTTTTCATGCTCTTATCAGTTACATGCTGTTAAAACTGGGCAATTTTATTGATCAAGATGACAGGAGAAGAATGTTTTATAATGTTAAATCCCACTATAGTAAGCCATGTATTCTTTTTAATTATGGCAAAATACATGTAACAAAATTTACCACCTTAACCACTTTTAACTGAATAGTTAAGGAGTATTAAATACATTCTCCTTGTACTTAGTCACCACTATCCATCTCCAGAACTCTTTCCATCTTTCAAAACTGAAACTGTACCCATTAAACTGTGATTCCTCAGCCCCACCCCTCCAGCCTCTAGAAACCACCACTTTACTTTCTGTTCTCTGTGACCACTCTAAGTACTTAATATTTATATTACACAGTATTGGTCTTTTCTGGCTTATTTCACTTAGCATAATGTCCTTAAGGTTCATCCATGTTGTGGCATATGTCAGGCTTTCTTTCTACAGCTGAGTAATAGTCCCTTGTATGTATATATCACACTATATTGGTTCACTCATTCATGGATGATTGCTTTGCTTTCTCATTTTGGCTATTGTGTATAATGTTGCTCTAAACATGGAGGTACAAATACCTCTTTGAGATCCTGCTCTCAGTTCTTTTAGGCATATACCCAGAAGTAGAACTACTGCATCATGTGGTAATTCTATGTTTAATTTTTTGAGGAACTGCCATACTCTTTTCCATAGTGGCTACACCATTTTACATGCCCATCAAGAGTAAACAAGCATTCAAGTGTCCATATCCTCATCAACACTTACTGTTTTGGGTTATTTATTATTAATATAACCATCTTAATGGGGCATGAGGTATGTCATTGAGATTTTGATTACATTTCCCTAATGACTGGTGAAGTTGAACATCTTTCCATGTGCAAATTGACCATTTGTGTATTTTTTTCTGAGAAATATCTGTTCAGGTCCTTTGCCCATTTTTTATTCAAGCTGGTTTTTTTAGATGTTGAGTTGTAGGTGTTCCTGGTATATTCTGGATATTAAAACTTTATCAAACATATGATTTGCATATATTTCTCCCGTCCTATGTGTTGCCTTTCACTCTGTTGATTGTGTTCTTTGATACGCAGAGGTTTTAAAATTATGATGTAGTCCAGATATCTTTTTTTTCTTTGGTTGCCTGTATGTTTGGTGTCTTCTCCAGGAAATCCAATGCCAAATCCAATACCATGAAGCTTTTTCACAATGTTTTCTAACAGAAGTTTTATAATTAGCTATTCCATCTAGGTTTTTGATCCATTTTGAGTTAGTTTTTGTCTGTGGTATAAGGTAAGTGTCCAGCTTCATTCTTTTATATCTGGACATATAGAGGATATGTATATAGAGAGGATGTGTGTGTGTGTGCACGCACATATAAGTGTATATAGAATATATACATATATTTTATACATACACCATTGATTCTCATTATTCATGATAATTATGTTCTGTAACAGTCTTTGTGAATACTGAATTAGGGAATACAGAATCACTGCTCCATAAGAAATATGAATTTAATCTATTACAAACCCCTGGTCACATTTTCATCAACTAATCAATATATAACCTTATTTTATGTGTATTTATGTTTAAAGACATCCTAGTCAATGTACAGTATTGATTTATTAACATCACACTCACAGCCAATAGCACTCTAGTCGTGCCTGAGCAAAGCTTATCTACCATACTTATTTTTTTCTGTAAGATAGGTCAACCTTGCACTTGGGAGTACTGGACAGTATTTCAGCATCCCCTGTTTGTGGACCATTTTAAACAGTAAAATCACCAACCAAAAACACCCAAGTGGAGTAAGTACACTGTGAAAAGGACACTTGTTTACAGGATGAGAGCAGAAACCAGAAGGCCAAGAATCTCCTTGGTCTGCTTCAACTGAGAACCTGTGCATAGATCGATTTGAATGTTTTGCTGCTCTGTGTCTGTCCAAATGGCCATGAAAACACAAGTATCGAATTCAGGATTACAAATATGCTTTAGTGAGTAGGTATATTTGCAAATATTGAACCGGGGAGTAATTAGGATTGATTGTACAAATGCACACATACATACATACATACATACATACATGTGTATTCTACTCCCCTCACAGATCCTTGTCTCTCTGGCATTCACTGAGGGAAGAATTGAATGTACATAAACTGTGGAGAATAAAGGCGTGGTATTTGGTCTCAGTCCCCCTGTCAGGGCCTTTGAAATTATTTATTTATCCCTACCCCACAAACTCATTTACTCTCTCTCACCCACAGATATTATTTCAGAAATCGAGAGAAAAAAAAAATGTTTATTCTAATTCTGAAATTATGTTCTCCATGGTTAATTTTGTTCAGATCATTGAATTTTTCCAGAGAGGTCAGGCTGACTCCAGTACCTAGACCACTCCACAGATAGCTCCCTATTGTGCTTATCGTGTAGGTCCATGTGACAAGCAAAACTCCAGGTCCTTAAATCTTTGCAGATCAAGCATCTGGCTGCCACAGAGCTTGCCATAGGGGAAGCCTATCTGGCCAACTACTGTGAGTTCTTGTCGGCTTGGCTGTGAGGCATGTGGCTGGAAATAAACAGGGAGACTCTGTCATGTTCACTTCTGAACTATGCTAATCTGAGAGTGCACAGGAAGGCTGGCAATTCTGCAATACTAGTAAGATCCCAATCTTGGAGAATTCAAGGCTGAGTGTAGATAGGAGCCTGTGGTCAATCCAAATTCAGATAATCTTCTGAAGGCTCTTGGGCTCTTCAAGTTGATCTCTCCTGTTGAGACTTTCATCATTCCTTCAGCAAATGAGTTGATTTTATTTAAAACTAAACCAGGTTTTCTGTTTGTTGATGTGGAATTTTGTGTACATGATATACAAAATATATTCAGATTGTGTGTCTGTTTTTCTTCTCTGTGTAGATTGCAGGGCTATGCTAGTAATTTCTTGAAGAGTTGTGGCTTCTTCAGCAGAAATAGACTGTGCCTTTGTGTTCTTGTGGGATAAATTTTGTCTCCCAAAAAGATATATTCAAGTCTTAACCCCTAATAGCTATTAATGCAACCTCATTTGCAAATACGGTATTTGCAGATGTAACCAATTTAAGTTGTTGTCCAACAACAACGAAATTGAGACATAGAAACATTGATACACAGGGGAAGAAAAACACATGAAGACAGAAACAGAGATTGGAGTGATAGATCTATAAGCCAAAAAATACCAAGGATTGTTGCCGACTACTGGGGTTAGGGAGAGGTGAGAAAGGATCTTTCCCTAAAACCTTCAGAGAAAGTGTGGCCCTCCTGTACCTTTATTTCCAATGTTTAGCCTTTAGAACTGTGTGAAATGATAAATTTCTATTATTTTAAGCCACCCAGTTTGTGGTAATTTGTTACAGCAATCCTTGCAAACTAATACAGATGCATTTTCTGGAACCATTACTACTTGTACAATGCTCTTTTGTATTCCAGAGAATTTTTTAACTGATTTTGTCATAGAGAACATTTATATAATTTTCTCATTTTATGGATTTGGAAACAGAGATCCAATGACATTATTTGTTGTAGATCACAGAGATACAAAGGGGAAGAGTCAGAAAAATCATACAACCTCCTGACTACTTGTTTTGTGTTCCTTTCCAATGCACACTCTTGCAAAGGAATTTAAAATTAATGATTGAAAGAACAAACACATAATTCTTTATCATCCTTTTAAACTCTAGTTATAGATTAGCTAGAATCATGAAATATATTCAGAGCTACAGGGACTAGCGTCTTACTGTTCCAAATGTAGATTCTGCTTGGTCCAATAAATATTTAAGAATAATCTATCACATGGTCCTGGGTTTTGCTCATTTTTATACTATTGTCTATATTACTAGTATAATATTAATATATTAATATATTGTCTATATATTGTTTACAGATTCAGACCTGCATCATTTAACTCATGACTCTACCAATAAACATTTTCTACTTCCCTTTGCCCAGACGTGACTTTTACATATGTCACATACAAACCTACAGTAAGATCCAGACCTTGATTTGTATATCAGGTATATGTGGAAAATCTATACAGTAATATATTTGTCTGTGAAATAAGATCTGTATTTCCCCAAATTAATGTGTCCAAGGTGCAAATATTAATATTGGAAGGCTCAGTATCAAAGAGGAAAGGTGAGGAGACCAGTGATGGCAAGAATTGCCACATATGATCACAGTGAAGACAGGAATATCAGAACTAAATATTAGTCATTTTATTGTCTTAAAACTAAACATCAAGTCTTATTTTACAGGGCTGATCAAAGATAAAATTTAAGGGGCACCTGGGTGGCTCAGTGGGTTAAAGCCTCTGCTTTCGGCTCAGGTCATGATCCCAGGGTCCTGGGATCGAGCCCCACCTACTTCCCCCCCACCCCACCTACTTGTGATCTCTGTCTGTTAAATAAATAAAATCTTTAAAAAAAAAAAAGGTAAAATTTGAGTTGCCAATATTTGAGGTTAAAATATACAGCTATCATAATTAAAAGTCATAATTATTACTCTTATTTGCCTATTAATAGTTTCATAATAATAATCAATGATATATTTACCTTTCTGAGTGCCAGAGCATGACATCAAGTTTTCAAAATTTGCTACTTTATGTCTACTTATTACTGCTTTCTGATGGATTGTCCTCATGAATTATGGTTACCTATTTTTTAAAAGATTTGATTTTATTTACTTGAGAGCAAAAGTGCACAAGGCAGGAGGTGGGGCAGGGGCTTGTGGGGGGAGAGGAAGAGGAAGAGGGAGAAGCAGACTCCCTGCCAAGCAGGGAGCCCGACATGGGGCTTGATCCCAGGACCCTGAGATCACCTGAACTGAAGGCAGATACTTAACTGACTGACTGAGCCACCCAGGCACCCCAAATTTATGGTTATCTTAAGAGGAATTTAATCAGATTTATTTTATATTGCCTTACTTTTTAGTTAGCAAGATTCATTGAATGTGGTTCCACCTATACTTTTTGGTATTGCATATATTCTGGGACTTATTTAAAAATCCGTTGTTTTATTGCTACATATATATCAATAGTCATTGACAACATGTGTTTTTTAGCCATGTAACTTTATAGAAAGTTTTTTAGTTACTGCTAAATAACCAAGTCTTATTGTTTCTTTCTGGAGGGTGTGTGTGTGTGTGTGTGTGTGTGTGTGTGTATACTGTGGGTTTTTTTTTAAGTTTAAAAAAAAAACTGCCTTTGTGTAATGAAGAAACATCTTATACTTCAACTAGTCTGAAACATTGGCAAACTGATACTTTGAATAGTCTATTAGTGTGTTAATATGATAGCTGTTAACCACATGTGACTATTAAATGTAAATGAATTAAAGCTAAACAGAAATGAAAATTCACTTCCCCATTTACACTAGCCACATTTCTCATGTTCAGTGACCACATGTAGCCTGTGGTTACCTTATTATATTGTGCAGTTATAAAGGATGTTTATCATTGCAGAAAGTTCTTTTGGACAGTGTTAGTTTATAGCATTAAATGTTAGAATTTAAATTTGGAAAAAAAAAAAAACAGATTCTTTAAGATGAAAATGAATGTGGCCCACTCATGTATTCCAAAGATGAGATTTTATAACTCTGTACAACAAAGTCCAAAAGAAAAGGGAAAATAAAGGATTTAAATGTTTTTGCATAAAACACTAAATATCCAGATGTCCTACACCAAATTCCTTCTGTTTCTTCAGTTCTGGTTCCACTAAATTCTCAATCAATTCTTTTATACCTAGTAGCTATGCTTTCCATTGCTCTTTCCACTTCTTTTAATAATCTGCTTGCTTTCTATCATATACCCAGTCTATGTGCCATAGTGATAATCCTTAGTTACTTGCTAATAGAGTATTCATTTCTTTTTTTAAATTTTATTTATTTATTTATTTATTTATTTATTTGAGAGAGAGAGAGAGAGTTATAGAGAGAGAGAGCACCAGTAGGGGGAGAGCAGGCAGAGGAAGAAGCAGGCTCCCTGCTGAGCAAAGAGCCTGATGTGGGGCTCAATCCCAGGACCCTGGGATCATGACCTGAGCCCAATGCAGACCCTTCACTGACTGAGCCGCCCAGGCCCCTCGAGTGTTCATTTCAATTAGGGATTTAGTGAGCCTTCTGCAAATATCCAGATCTAATTTTAAATTGCCTGGTTCCTAAAATAGTAACATGTGAGCATCACATATAGTCTCTTTTCACTTGTGTTATTGATGAATGCTAAGTCAACAGATAGAAGGATAAAATATACATAATTTATGTCATAGCATTCCATGTCTTAAAAAATGATATATAAAAATGTTTAATTAATGCTTTACCTTTCTTATATGTTAATTCAAGGTGTACATTCATTTTCATACAAAGTTTGAATCCATACTCTGGAACAAAGAAGACTGTGAACATTGACACAAAGTAATCTTTGTTAATGGAAAATAAGCTATTGAACCAGTGGAAAGGGGTCCATTTAAATTTCCCAATTCCTGTCACTGATACTTTCTAGCTTTTAGTTTTAAAATGAATGTTAGATAAGAAACATGATCAAAGCATGCCTTTAACAATTCTTAAATAGTATGTCACCAAAACTGCTCAGGGTCAGGGCTCAAACACCAGAGGGGAATGCTGCTAGCTGCCCAAGGAGCTTCTAACTAACAAAATACTAGTTTCAGAGACACATGGGTGCCTCCAACCAAAACAAGAAGAAGGGTTTACCTCCAGAGATTATTGTTGTAATGGTGTGTGCTACCGAGAGAGAGGTTGACTTGAATAATGCAACAGTCTGTCAGAAACCTACAGCCCCATCCTGTGGTGTCTGGCCAGAGAGATGTATTCTAACAGGGAAGGTACGACTCCCTCCTGTCTCTTTTCCTAGTCATCACAGTGAAAGGAGTTTTACTTCACTATCTCAGTAGACTGTTCTTGGTTATAAAAATAAGACAAAATTTAAAAAAATAGTACATAGAACATGTTCAAATTGTAAAGCTCATTAAAGTTATGTTAATTTAACAGGACACGCTGTGAAATTGCCTAAATATTAATACAATGCTCATTCAACTATCGCACACCAACCAACCATTGAATGTTAATGCTCATTGTTGCACAAATACAGATAAACACAATACATGAATACAGTAAGGAAGGGGAGAGGAGCCAAGTGGGAATCAACTATCAACCTTTTAAAATTCTGCTTCTACTTTCTTTTAAATCTCTTCTGATTTGTTTGACTTATTTAGCAATTTCCCCTGCGAGATTTAGAAAAGAAAAAAAAAAAAAAGACGAGCAAGATAATCAAAAGGAAAGCGTGTATGGGAAAGAGATAGAATGAGTCAATTACTGGGTAAATTTTATGCAATCAGTAAATTGTAATGTTTGTATTGATATTTTTGCCATATCTCCAGCACCATGCTCCAACCTGAAGGAGACACTGATTTTAGCAAATTAAATCTAATCACAGTGAGGATATATATGGCTTGTCTCAAATAACTTATGGAATCGAGTAGGGCATTAGTTCACAAATGAGGCCATATAAGTAATTACAAAATAATTGTCTTATACAGAAACACATCTTTATCATGTGATAATTGTTCAATTATAGTTCTAGGAAGGGGAAAAAACCACAACTACCTGGATTCACCTTGATGAAGGTAACCTGTTGGTGCAGTCGTTCTGCCGAGAATTCAGAGGTTATTGAAGGTTTTCCCAGTGCTACCACCTTCTCCGGCACAGCCCACCTGGATTTATGTCAATACAGGGATACATCTCATCAATCTGAATAGACTCAGTTCCATCAAGGAATTTGGGAATAAGTAAATGACATACGGTACATTATTTCCATGCATTCCCTCATCCAAAAATAAAATAACAATAATATTCACTAAAGGTCAGGCCGTTGCTGGTATATTGTCTAAATATACCTGGGGCCCCACATCTACCAGAAAATCCCTTTTAGTTTTTTTACCCACCTTCTGCTTGAGACTTAATTTTCAAAGCTTTATTCTCCTCATACCTCTTATTCCAGTCCCTCCTTACCTCTCCTCACCGGGAACTCACCTTCTGGTCTTTCAAAACTTTTTTTCAACTCTTTTCTTTTTGTATATGGGAGAGTTACTCTTCATTCATTTACAAGCATTCCCAAATTTCTCTAATTAGAGGAAGAAATGACCCTTGGCCCTCTGTAGCCTTTCTTTCTTTTCTTTTTTTTTTTAAGATTTTATTTTATTTATTTGAGAAAGAGAGAGTATGAGCAGGGGTGGGGAGAGACAGAGGGAGAAGCAGACTCCCGCTGAGCAGGGATTTCCAACCTGGGGCTCCATCCCATAGTCCTATGATCATGACCTGGGTCAAAGGCAGGCGCTTAAATGACTGAGCCACCCAGGCATCCCCGTGTCCTTTCATTATACTCTTTCTTTTCCTTAGGACCAAGCCAGCCTTTCTGAAGGACACCTCTTTACCCCCTGCCTCTCTCACTGTGGCTCTAGAACCAGACAGCTGGGGTTGAGATCCAGGGTCTGTTGCTTCCATTTCTGTGGTCTTAGACAAGTGACTCAACCCCTCTGGACCTCCATTTCTTCCTCTGGAAACTAGGGAATGTAGCCGTACTTCTCTTGTTCACAGAGTTAATGCAGTTAGACCAGTGTCACACACATAGTAAACAGCAAGTATTGGTCGCCTACTGTGAACTATTATTTCCAGTTATCTCACTGCCCTCATTCATTCCAGTCATCAGAGAGCCTCACTTGCCTCAATCTAACACATGTGTTTCAGTCTTTCTGTTATCAGACTTGTCTGCAGCAGTTGACATTCTCTGCCAGTTGCCCCCTATCGTTGGAATGCCCCCTTCTCCTTGGCTTCCATGCCATGCCAGACTCACTTTTTCTCCACTCATAGGTTGTGTGCTCCTTTTTCTGAACTGCTGGTGTATCCGATTAGACCTATTCTTCCTTGACTCTGGGTTCCTTGAAGAAGTTCTAAATCAATGGGTTCACTAATATTGTTTTTTACTATTATTGCTCTTATTAATAATAACACTTGCCAATAGCAGTGAGATGACAGGCTGAAAACAGTCCTCACTCTGCCTCATATGAGCTAGTGTGCAACCCCCACTTCCTAGCCTGCCTGCTGAGATCTTACCTCTCAGGAGAGGTTCACTGCAGGCAAAGAAACCACATGTTACAGCTAAGACCCAGCCCATATTATACTTGGCATCCTCTTAAATAATAATTGGACACAGACTCATTAATAGGCCCAACCTCAGGCACCATCCCTAAAGCATCAGGTCATATGGATTGGGTCATATTTTCACCATGTTCTTGTGAGGATGGGAATGTCTCCAAAATGTTTTTTGCCTGTCCACATGTGCTGAACACCACTGTCTCACCAATGTGAACCTATTTCTAACATCCATTATGTTAACCTACAAACCTCTAACTTCACCCATGAAAACTCATTTCTAAGGTTAATTATACTAAGTAACAAGCCCCTTTGGTGTTGATGTAAGACAATAAAGCTGAAACACTTGTAGGAACTTCTGTACAATTGACTTCCATAATCTACACTAGCTGAATGCCTCGGTGGTGTGTGTTCCTGGCTTAGAGCAACAGACCCTGGATCTCAAACCCAGCTCTCTGGATCCAGCATGTAGACAGTGGACACAGTGGGTGGAGAGGTGTCTTTCAGAAATATTGGCTCGGTTCTAAGGAAAAGAAAGAGAATATAATGGAGGGATATGGAGACATGTGCTCCAGACCACCCCCATGCAACACAGGTGAAATCACCCTGTATCCGGTGGTGTTTTGTAAAGTAAACTGGAGGCATCATAACAGGTCTTATCCTAGCCCTCTCCGGCATGAACCATTCTTCTTCCTCCTGGTCCCCTCATCCCTCTTCTCACTGAGATCTTCCACAAGTGTGCCAGATGTCCACTTAGATGGGCCTTTCTCAGAGATGCCTCCTCATCTCCAAAACATGTCTAGCCCGTGAATCATCTGTGAGCTCTGCTATAGTGTTGTTGCATTTTATTGAAATTGTTTATATACTTGTCTTTGTCTCTCTTATAAGACTGCACATTCCTGAAGAGCAGGGACTGGATCATTGTTCACCTGTTTATTCCCAGGGACCACCATACAGTGGTATAAAGCAGATGCTAAGTGAGTGATATCAGAATTGATGGAAGGGAACAAGCTTAATAGTGGCTTATATTGGAAAGATGCTATTTTGTTCATGTTGAACAAATGTTTTGAGTGGCTATGATGTGAAAGGAAATGTACTGTGATCTGGAAAGATGGAGAAAAATAAGACAGAGGCCCGATCTTGGGAATTCACATACTGGTTAGATAGATACACAAAATAGGAAGCCACAATAGGACATGGATAAAGATGTACACCCCCCACTCCCAAGGGTAAAAACTGACTGCTCAAACCAATCAGTGTAATGCCATCCTCCTGTTCTTACAGTGAATTCCATGATTTGGGCCTAAATCTGTCAGTTTTGCCATTGCCCTGGTCAGACATTGTTGTAGAAAAGGGCATAGAACACATTTAAGAGCAAAGAGACCCATGGAAAGTTTTGCAGTGATTTCCAGAAAATAAACTTTCACATTCTTTTAGACCCACCAAAAGAAACATTTTGTCTTCTAGTCTGTGTGATATTCTGATCAAAGCCTGAAACTGTAGCATTTTTGCTCTCATGGAAGCAGCCAGTTTTAGGTCAAAATGAATACCATGGGAGGCCAAGAAGAGAGATGGGGAGAATGGGTTCTTTCACACATAAAGATGAGTTGCAGAATCAAACCAGCCCTGAAGCTATACATCACATGGGCTTTCCATTATAGCTGAACTTTCCCTTACTGTGGTTTTCTCCCTTTTCTCCATTATTTATATCTAGAAGCAATTAATTGTAAGTGTAAAAATAGGACACTGAATCCAGATTTCAGGATTTGTATTTCATTTATTCCTCTGTATGCACTGGCTAATATATATAACTGCTGTTTTGACTAGTATGACCAGTCACTTAAATGGGATTAGCTGTAATCAGTACATCAGTACACTCAGGGAGTAGAGTTATCTAGGGAACTAACCAAACCACCAGTAGTTTGGGCTTCAGGTAAGCACTCAACCTAATTTGAACTACCAGGCATTACCTTATAAGATATTGAGTTGTGGAAGAAAAAATCAAGGAGGAAAGAAAAATATCACATGAGTACTAGGAGAAAACTGAAAGGGAACAACTAGCCCTCATAGGTGGAATGTTGCCTTCTGAAAAAGAAGGAATTTTTATACAATTTATAGAATTGATCAGAAAAAAAAATCAAAAATTGCTATAAAATCACTACAAGATGATTAGGAGCCAAATGTTTTTAAGGCAGGATTGAAACATATCTACTATGGGATGACCTATCCTCAAGTGCATGAGATTTTGCCAAATTCCTTAAATGATGTGAAGTCAAACAAAATGTATTTTTCAAGTGCTTTGAGAAGTTTGAGCACAAATCCTCATGCTTGTTTGGAAAATTGAGCACAGCAGCAGCATTCAGAAGTAAATCCCAGCCCTACAACCTGCATAGAAAGAAGGAATAAGCTGCATCTCATTACTTCTGCTGCTTCTCTGTCTTCTACAAATTTTAAGGTAACAAAAGAATTAGTATAACCCTTACAGATAATCAGTTTATTTCACTAAATTTTCAGAACATTTTGTATGGGGTTATTTTAGAATATTAATGTTTGGCAATTACTCCATCCATAATAAATGGCTGATTCTACAGTCTCAGTTCAAAGTTCTGAAAGGATTATTCCTTTGCATTAAATCCCACTTGACCTGTTACCCTAGCGAGTCGTACAGGCATAGTATGAGAAGAGGACAGTGTGTACCATAAAGAGCTACTGAGTTACAGCAAAGAAATGATGGGCTCACATAGAAAAGGCTGAGAATAATCTTAAAGCACGGTTCTTCAATCTCCACGCTATTAACATTTAGGGTCAGATAATTTTTTTTTATTGTGGCTGGCTGTTCTGTGCAGTGTAGGATGGTTAGCAGTATCCTGGGCCTTCACCACTAGATGGTAGGTAGCCTCCAGTTATGACAACCAAAAATGTCTTCAGGAATAGGCAAGTGGCCCCTGTCCTGGTTGAGAACCACTGGTCAAATGTAAAATAATTTCCAAAGGAAATGATAATAAATTGGTGCCCAGTGAACATTAATTTTAGAGTACCTTGCCAAGTAGATATTGTTAGTTTATCTTAAAGGGAAATGGAATTAGTATTAGAAGGAGAAAACAATGGCTAAAGGCCCCAAAACAGTCCTGGATTCAAATGTCAATTGTATCTGGCAGAGTGCTAGGCACTGGCCATTCAACAGTGACCAAGGCATAAATTTGCCCTCAAGAAACTTCTAATTCTTTGGCATCTGGCTGAGTGGTGGTACAAAGACAGAGAGTATCCTGAGTTGTCATGCAGATGCAGTTGGGAGAAGAGGTCAGAGGAAATCTAACAGAGAAAGACTGAAGGTGAATTGAAATTAACCCGACTAATGGAGGTGAAGACGGGGTTTGGAGGTGAGAGCAGAGATGAATAGCTTTCCAAGGAGCAGAAACAAGATTTAGAAATGCCGGGAGTTAAAAAAGAATATGGCACAGTTCAGCATGGCTGGAGAAGAGGATAAGCAAGAATTGATTGCACCCCTGAAGGTGTCTTAGAGCAAAATGATGAGCTGGAAATGACATTAGTATTTTTCCAGGACCATCATCACATGTTGGAAAAAGCTATAGCCTGCCTCCAGAAAGTTGATTAGGATCTACATCTGTGCCTCCAAGGAACTCCATGCAGCTCTACATATGTGGACCAGCCAAGGAGTTTGTTGGATAATAGGATTAATGCTGTGTTCTCAACCAAGCATAGAAATGGAATAATAATAAAATGCTGGGTTTAGGTTAAGATGCTCTTAACCTCTTGCAAATAAGAAATAGTAGGTACTCAGTAAGTATTAATATATTTAATTTAATCCATGTTATTACTTACCTCCATATTGCTTTTTTTTTTTTTGAATGTTCACACATACGCACAAATCCAGTGAAAAAATATTCCAGTATCATCAAAGTGCAAGGGCTGTCTCCATTCGTTACTGCTCATCATATTAAACAAGAAACACAGGGGGGCTCAGATGTTTTTCAGAGCCTGAGGGCTTGGCTTTCCAGGAGTCTGTCTCCAGGGTTGATTCCGGTGAACTGTACTGAGAAGACAGACCTTTGAAAAAGTACAAGAACGGTTCCTGACAATGCTGTACACCATGCCGAAGACATGGCGCGCGGGGGGGTGTTTCACGAGCATACTGTGTATGAGGTGTTTGAAGTAGTTTCCTTCCCAAAAAAGTAAAGCAAAGTGTTAACTTGACTTCAAGATGTGAAGGAGCCAACTTCTCTTTGGTGTTGCCTGCATGGTCTTCAACTTCTATTTTCAAGCTATGAACTTTGTGATGATACTTAATGGATTTAGAGGACTAGGCGGACATGGCACAGTGTTTTAAAACTGCACTGGCATGACAGTCAAGAGATCTGGGACTCCTGATACTTTATAAATAGCAAGATTGACACTGGGTTGCCATAGATAAGTCACATGAATTGATTGGCGTGTGTCCTGACAACCTCGCCAGGTTGTCGTGGGAATTGAAATAATGAATTCATATAAAAGTACTTTAAGAAGTGAGATGAGTAATGAAAATATCTTTGGGCATGATGTTTGCACTTCTTGCATCCCAAATTCTAAGCGTCTACATTCTTAAATATTTTAAAGATTCCCTTTGTTTGCTTGAAAGAGAGAGAAGGGCCACAGGAATGGGACTTACAACAGGCCCTTAGAGGAGACTCATTCTTTTCCAGACTTGTGTGGGTTTTTGCCAAACCGCCTCCTCAGACAACCCCCACTGTCAGCCTTCCTCCTTTCTCTCCATAAAGTCGCAATCATTATATGTCAATAATCATTGTCTTTCCCATATTCAAAAAAGAAAACCTTTTCTTGGCTTTATTTTTTCAGCTACAAACTTAATGCATTTTTTTTTCTTTATAGCCATATATCTTTTAAGATATACTTTTATGTGTGGTCTCTGCTTCCTTTTCTTCCATTAATTTGTCAGTCCCCTCCAATCTGCAAAGTCTGTCCCTAGGTTTTATAATACCTGGGTCACTAAATACTGAGGTGTTTTTCACTCCTCAACCCATCTGACTTTTTACCTCATTCAACACTGTTGCCCCGCCTCCTCCTCCATCTGGACAAGTTTTCTTCCCTTGATGTCCCCTTGGCTTTCCTTCTACCTCTCTAGTTGATCCCCTCAGTGAACCTTGCATCCATTCTCTGTACTTGATCATTAATTTTTTTTTAATTCATCAAGATGCTTTCCTAACCCAATTCTCTCTTTATTATATAATTTCTCACAAATGGATGTCACTTCTGATTTCAATTTCAGTAACCTCTGTGGCAGACTGCTCATTGACCCCCATTGATGTTTTCTTCTCTCCAAGGGAAATGGCTCATATATTTTCATCCTAGTACTTGTCATGGTTTACAATTATGTATCTCAATCCTCTGCTAATTAACAATGTGTTCCCCATTCTGTTCGAAAACTAATGGTAGAAGACACTTTATCTGTTTTTTTTTTTCACTCTTAAATTCCCAGTGCCTAGTAGAGGGCTAGCCACAGAGTAGACACTCAATAAAATTGGATTAACCAAATGACTAAAAAATGGGATATAGAAAGGAAAGAATGGTAAAGTTTTCATGGATCATCAGGTGCAATGGGACACCCAAGCTCTAATTTTTGTCTCTGTTTCTCTGATTTAAAAATAACACATGCTTCCTCAATTTATTCAGGTCTCTATTTATACATCATTGCCCTAGTTAAAAAGTACCCCTTCCCGTCATGCACCATCTTCTAGACTCTGCTATATTTTTTTATAGAATTTGGCACTATCTGACGTATTTATTTATATATGTAAATAAATAATATTTTTATTTATACGTATTTATGTATATATAAATATAGTGTGTATGTGTATGTGTGTGTACATGGGTCTGTTTATTTTCTATGTCTCCAGACCAACCAAATGGTGAAAGGGAGGGGATGGTGGGAGTGGCGCACTCCAGGAGCAAAGAGTATTTTACTACTGACATTGTTTAAAATTGAGTGATATTTGGGGCCCTTGGATGGCCCAGTTGGTTAAGCATCTGCCTTTTGTTCAGGTCATGATCTCAGGGTCTTGGGATCGAGCCCCACATCGGGCTCCCTGCTCCAGAAGGAGTCTGCTTCTTCCCCTCCCTCTCCTTGCTGCTCCTCCTACTTGTGCTCACTCTCTCTTTCTCTCTCTCTCTCAAAAAAAAATAAAATCTTTAAAAAAATAAAATAAAATAATTGAGTGATATTTAAAAGATGACTGACATTGGGTGGGTTTGTTATTTCCTTTTAGTTCTCCATAATCTCCCCTTTATTGTCTGTATTCAGGGTGGACCTTTCCCTCCGCCACATCCTTAGTGCAATAGTGAGAACTAGTGTTCTCCATGAGAACAGAGATCTCTTCTGTTTCATTTGTGGCTTCTTTCCATATGAGACAAATGAAAGGTCAATGTATTGTGGAAAATAAATATTAACATATAAAGAAATAGAAAAAGGTATCTATCTCTAATCCTTTCATGCTAAGATTTAAGTGTTTTTAATGTTTTAACATATTTTCTTCCACCTTTTTCTATGTATTTTTAAACATAACTAAAGTCCTAAAATGTGTTCACATATCTGCAATTCACTTTTCCCTTGATATTTTACAAGTAGTTAAATGGACACAATCTGAGAGCAGACAGCCACATTGCCAATACCTGATCAACCACTTATTGTCTTGTGAGCTTTTAAGCAAGATGTTTAACATCTTTGAGCCTCAGTTTCCTGATTTTAAAAATAGGATAATCACCTAACTGCCTCATTGGGCATTGACAAAGATTAAACGTGATCATCTGTGCATATGGCTTGTGGTAAATGTGAGTATGGGAGATGTACAGTCTCTAAATGGTCCCTAAGAGATCTCAGCCTCTGGCATTCACACCCTCGTGTGAACTCTTCCCTTTGAGTGTGGGATGGACCTAGTGATTCACTGCTGGAGAATAGAATATGGCAAAACGAATAGGGATGCCACTTCTGAGAATTAGTTACAAAGAGATTGTGGCTTCTGCCGTGCTCCCCATCTCTTGCACCCTTACTCACCATGAGGGAAGCCAGTGCCATGTTGTCAGCTATCCTATGAAAAGACTCACATGGCAAGAAGCTGAGGGAGGCCTCCAACAGCCAGCAAGAAACTGAATTCTGACAACGCAAATGGGCTTGGAAAGGAATTCTCCCTGTTCAAGCCACCGGATGAGACCACAGTCCTGGCCCAAATGCCTTTGCAACCGATGTGACAGACTTTGAGGCAGTGGCGCTCAGCTAAGCCATGCTTAGATTTCTGACCCAGAAAAACTACAAGAAGAAAAATGTTTATTGATTTTAAATCACTTCCACATTTTGGAGGAAGTCATTATGTAGCTTTTATTAATGGGCAGTTTCAAATGTCGGCCTGTCGGAAGAGTCCTCTGGAATAGAACACTCTTCTTTCCCATCAGGTTTTTTTAAAAAGAGATATAAAACAGAGTGAGGAAATGGGAAATCAATATACCATTTCTATTCATAAAAACTAAGCTTCAGTAATAGGCTTAGTGTGTGATTGTCAAATAAACTTTTAAACTGAATCTCAGAAGTAAGGAGACATAGTACCCTATCTTGGGCAGCACTAGATGGAACAGGCTTTCTCATGTGGGTGGAAAAGTATGGGGCTCTGGAGAAAGATTTTGTTGCTGGGGAGAAGCGGAGAGCAAAAGCTCCCTGCAGGCAGCTAGATTCCCAAAGGGAAAATGGATATTAGCGGATCTTGTCCAGTTTTCCATCCTGAATTTACCAGTCATGTAAGAGGCAATGTGAGTGATGGGGAAACATAAGACTGGGAGTACTGCCCAGGGCGTTCCCTGCACCTGGAAGGAACTTAATCAGCACTAATCAGTAGTACACCCTGTCAAATGTGAGTCATTAGAAAATGCTTATGAATATCACTGTCATTTTTTATAATATCCATCATGACATGTTGGGCTCTAATTTATTAAATTAATCTCTTCTTGTTGGAAACTTGGGTTAGTTCAAAGTTTTAGGGTTATAAATACTGCTGCCATGAATGTCTCTTTATTTCCTAGTATAACTCCCCAAAAGGAGAGTTAGTTACTCAAAGGTCATGAGCATTTACATGTTTTCTCTCTATATATCGAATTGCTTTGAAAAAGGTTTGACTAATTTCCATTTCCATCAGCAGTGTGTAACAATGTGCTTGTGACCCTGGAAGCCTCAGGCTTTCACCTTTGTTTGATAATCTTTGCTAATTTGATAAGTGGACCACATCTTACACTTGATTTGCAATTCCTTGACTATTAGTAAGGTTGGAAACTTTTCATGGCTAATTGGCCATTTGTATTTTCTTTTTCCTAAATTATCTGTGTTCAGTCCTCACGGATCTGCTGGCATCATTCACCTCTGTCTACGGGCAAAAGACTCAATTTTCCTCTTACCTGGAGCAGTGTAATCCCACAGAGAAAAGGCCTGGGGGGAAGAACCACTGGATGTTTTGGGTTATTTTTAAGGTTTCTGTACATTCCTTTTCTTATTTTTTCTATGATATTTCATATTCTCCTATGGCTCATAATATGAATGATGATTATATTCAATCTTTGTAAATACCCAATGAGGCAGTTACATGTGTCAGCTGTTGTTCTGAGGGCTTTGTGAAGATCAACAGGTTGAATGCACACACTGACCCTATAAGGTAGCTACTATTTATTTTTACAACCCTTTACAGAAGAGGAAGCGGAAGAGAAAAGACATTATCTGTTTCACCCAAGGTAAAACAGATAACCAGCAGCAGAGCTGGGATCTCCACTCCAGTCCTCACATGTGAGGGTCTATGAGCTTACGTGCTAACCCACTCAGTACGATACTGTAGTTAACCCTAAAGGACCATGCACTTAATTTTTCTAACACGTCATCCCTAATGAGTCATGTGTCTGCAGCATTAAAAATGGTAAGGATTCTCCGTCACTCTGATAAGATTTTAGTAATAAAATGATTATTTTAAAAGTAAAATTGCTTTGTTTTCTGATTATAAATAATGTGTATATTCTGGTGTTTGAAACATTTAGTGAGTGCAAAAAAAAAAAAAAAAACAAATTAAAAATTAGATATTCTCATCCTCCGGAAGTAGAAAAAACACAGTGTAAAAAGAAAATGAGAGTAATCTCAAATTCAGTTTTTATATTATAACAAATATATCTGATGGGATGAGGGAGGGGACTAAAAGTGTACAATTCTACTTCCTTTAAAAGAATTTCACACTGGATGGGGTAACTGGGTGATGGGCTTTAAGGAGGGCACGTGATGTGATGAGTGCCGGGTGTTATGTGCAGCTGATGAATTACTGAATCCTACATCTGAAACTAATGATGTACTGTATGTTGGCTAATCAAATTTAAATTTAAAAAATTAATAAAAGACTTACATATCACCTTTTGACTATATATGTTACACTGTAACATTTACATGTTTCCAAAGAAACATGTTTGGGGGAAATTTAATTATTCAGGTATAACCATTTTAATTCAGTTATACACAGGAGATATAACCTAATTAAAGTGAAGAAACAAAGCATTGAGAAACAGCCCAGATAATCCAGAATATTTGTGTTGCTACCTCTTCTTTATTTCCCCTTCCATTTAGAACACTGATTGTTCCATTTATATTAACAAGAAAGAACTTACCATGCACTTAAGTTAATCAAACTTATGTAGTAAATCATGGGTGGATATAATTGAGGTATACACTATACCCCAGAAGCTAAGCTATTAAAAACTGACGACCTCCATTTTACTCAATGCTCTTGAAATTATGACAAATATTTGAAATCAATTAAGATTGATTTTTGGTTAATGGGGCCATTCAAATCCAAAAGCGAGAAGGAAAATAGTGCTGTTTTAAATGTCACATTTATGTAATTTTTGAAAATTTAAACAACAGTAATTTTTAAAGCCCAAAATAACCTTTATTTCAAAACCCTTTTAAACTAAACATTGATTACTCTTCTGAAGTCATTAATTATCTCATGCCTTAATTGTCAGTGTTACAAAGTAAGAATTGATCCCTGATATATTTTTTTTTGGTCTTAAATTAATACGTATTTCACCTGTTTCAAAGTACTGTGAACAATTATACTTCACAATTTAGGGACATAATATATTCAAGTATAGGCAAGCACCGTATCTTTATCCTCATGTGTAACGATGCACCTGGTTCATAGTAGAACCAAGACTCGTGTTTTCTATTTAACGATAAATATATTAGATAGGGTACCTTTTCTTTTTTCATGTCAGTGTGTCTCTAATTTCTCTATCACTGAGTGTTTCCAATGCACAGCCTTAAGGAAAAAAAAAACAATCAATTATTTTGATAAAAATCAAATGATTCCTCTGTAGTTGATCAGTTTGGACTCCCTCTGATTAAAAATCAGAAATTTGACTGAATTTAAACTGTGGTCCTTTTTTTCTTTCTTTGTCTTTTTTTTTTTAATCCCCCACCTGATATGGCAAGCACTGAGCTATAGTAGATTACATGATATAAGGGCAGAGCTAAGTTATATCCTAACTTCACCTCTTTCTAGCAGGTTACTCTGACCAAATTACCCATTTGCAAAATTATTACTTCATAACACCACCTAACAAAATCATAATACTGCCTAACATAATAATATTTAATGACTGTCGCAGTCTCTGTCTATTCTTAGGTATTCTATAATTTCTTTTCAATATTATTTTTATTTCTAATTATGCAAAATAATCAAAGATGTGTCTTTCAAAAATAGACTTCCGCAAAAAATGGAAAAAATCTACAAATGTCAATTGGAAAACCCCCAAAAGATAAAGATTTTGGAAAAGGTTGAAGAAGAGTTGAAATGCTCCAAAATAGATGACATGATGATAAGATAGTAGATGACAGTGAGCAAATCCCACCTTTTCTATTTCTGGTTTTGTTCCAGCCCAGCCAAAGAATATAAGGGAATCAGTAGCTAATGTGATCTCATACTCCCTAGCTGTTCTTGGGCTTGAAGACTCTTTGCTATGTCTTTTGTTTTCTAGAGAAGCTCCATGAGTCCCAGCCAGTTTTAGGCTAGCCTATAACTTGGTGTGGGAAGAGGCTCATTCCAGCCCTAAGTATTCTGGATCAGCCATGGAGCAAGCTCTCTGACAGAGCCAAGGCCATGATGTGTAGAGAGCAGCCATGTGCATCCTGTACTGCAGAGTAATCAGAGATGGGACTGTGCCTCGGAGTAATCAGAGATGGGACTGTGCCTATTGCATTCCTTCCTGGCCCCTTTGTCTTCTGTTGGATCTACACCGTGTGTTGCCTAGCGGTGATATTGAACTCAAGTAGCACAAACCCTAAGATTTGCTGTTGTTGTTTAACCAACTGTGGTTAACAAATCATAATAATCTGATGGACAAAAAGCAAACTCTGGGGGCACCTGGGTGGCTCAGTGGGTTAAGCCTCTGCCTTTGGCTCAGGTCATAATCTCAGGGTCCTGGGATTGAGCCCTACATTGGGCTCTCTACTCAGCGGGGAGCCTGCTTCCCCCTCTCTCTGCCTGCCTCTCTGCCTACTTGTGATCTCTCTCTGTCAAATAAATAAATAAAATCTTTTAAAAAAAAAAAAACTCTGGCATACATATGTATATATACACTTTTTTCCTTTAAAAATAATGAAACCAGGGATGCCTGGGTGGCTCAGTTGGTTAAGCAGCTGCCTTCGGCTCAGGTCATGATCCCAGCGTCCTGGGATCGAGTCCCACATCAGGCTCCTTGCTCAGCAGGGAGCCTGCTTCTCCCTCTGCCTCTGCCTGCCACTCTGTCTGCCTGTGCTCGTGCTCTCTCTCTCTCTCTGACAAATAAATAAATTTTAAAAAAAAATTAAAAAAAAAAATAATGAAACCAGAAAATTTAGGCAGAAGCACAATTACATGTTGTAAAACTATTAAGCCAGTTAGACTACACCTATGCTTCATTTGGTCTAAGTCCTAGATAACCCAATGATAATACACTTGGAAGAGCGTTGGGAGAGAAAGCAAGCCTGCAGGCTTGAGGGAGAAGCTCCAGATAGTCGTATATCTCATTTGCTCTCCTAGTTACCCTGAACCTCGAACCATTGCTATCATCCATGGGCAAGGGTTTGTTCCCTCAGAATGGAATTCTATCGCATGCCCTTTCCAACCTTTCCATACTCAAAGAAGGAAAACCCATCAGAGTCCAGTGGGATTGATCTCTCTGCCATGAAGTCTCCCATGATTTTCTCAACCAGGATTCTCTCTCCCATCTGGGAACTTATCGAAACATATTGTCAATACCTCTTGTGATATATGTCATTAAAGTCTCATTAATAATTCATGGTGCATTAACAATCTCTGAATCCCGACTAGGTGTGGAGTTCAGCTGAAAATATTGGAATATCCTACCAGTAGTTCTGAAACAAGAGGGGCTTCTTCCCCTCAAACAGTACTTCTGGAAGTAGGCAGTTGCTGGGATCTCGCCTGACCTTGCCTTTTCAACATCACTAGATGCAGGAGCAATCCTAAAGTACCATGATCTCATGCAGTTGTGTGCAAAGACAGGAAGCAGGTTGACGGCATAAAAAATGAGTCTCCTTGTCTCCTTCCCTCCTTGTGGGAGGCCCTAGAAACCTCCTCTTACATATCATTGCCCAGCGGAGGTCATGTCTACCTCTGGAACAGGCATTTGGTCCACTTACCCTCAGATCAAAATACCTGGACCAAATCAGGGTTCTGGTGGGAAAGAAGAGGGTCAGGGATAGGACACCATGGGGTAAGCAATACACCGTATTAATTTAGATGAATATATGTAGATAACAAACCTACACAATGATTTTGACCTCCTGACCAAGAAAAAAACTGAGACTCCAATATAATACATAAAGTGTCCTAGACCATAGGACTAGATAGGACAAGATTAAATTCAAGTCTCTTTAACTCTCAACATTAAGTGTTAAGAGTTTATTTCCCCTTTTGACTGTTAAATAATTTAACGAAGTGGGTATGTTTGCTTTGGCTTTGTATGTGTACATATTTATTATATAAATTAAAAATATCTCCCTGAACTCTATTCAGAAAGATATTAATTTCCATAAAGATATTGAAAGGCTTAAGTAGAATTTACAGTAGAAAGAGAAGTGGGATGTCAGGAAGTAGTAGAATTGTTTATGAAGTGGATAGGGAGCAGTGGGGCTTACTGTATGTTAAAATACAAGGTTGGCTACCTCGTATTTAGTAAGAAAATTATTACTATTAATAATGAATGACAATACACCAGCAGTTATTGCAGTTCGCACAAATAGTGTTTTCTTATTACCCTAATGATGTAGGCAACAAGATATTATGTATTCTGGTTTTGCTGTTGTTGACTTCTACATTTTACTAGAAATGTGTTGCACAGGTTTTATGATCATTCCTGATAACTAAAAGACAGCAACGTCTACGTAAAGCGGAGGGTGACTCAGATATTTTACAGTGGAGTGTTTTTTGAGGTAGGCTTGTTTGGCTTATGCTCATGTTAAAATGAGTCCGCTTTCCTTAAGCGCCTTCCAGTGCAGAGCCCTTGAAGGAAGCCAGTACTAAACGGACTGTCCTTTGTATAACTTCTCACATTGACTATTTGATTTTGTGAGTTTTAAGTGAGGGCAAGTAATTCTGTGCATCAAAATATTCTGTTCAAAATTGGCACTGTTTTTATACCTGCAAGCATTTACCCAACAATTCTCAGTGCATTTTTTAAAATATATATTTGCTAAATAAGAGGTCTATCTGTTGAATACACACTTATGCCAGAGACCACCATCATTAGAATTAATTAAACATCAAGGAAAAAACAGTTGTGTATTCACAAAGAACCAGTGTCTTTTTTGACTTCCCCAAGGTCTCATGTTCAAAGCTTGGATTTGCGTAGAATTTCATTTAGAAATGCATCTATAATCACTGTTTTCCTACCTTCAAACTGAGCATGGGGCTTCAGACTCCAATATCTCACACACACACATTACAGCTGCCGAAGTACTCCCATCAGTTTTTTTATTCTCTGCTTACCTTTAATTAAAATGCATTAAAAGAAGAAAAAAGAAACAAATGGTTGCAGAAAGTAGCATTTAAATGGAAACGATTGCTCTAAATGTTGCTGTTTAGGAAATATATGGCATGGTGTGCAGCTTTGCAAGGCGTCAAAGAGTACGCAGGAGATAACATAAGTATTATTTATGATGGCGTTGGACAGAGTCAAAAGCACTATTCCTGGGCTCTGACTTCCAGATGGAGCTTCTCAGACTGAGAACTGGAGCAGCTCCTGAATTTTTCACTTTTGGAAATCATTTGCATTTTCATAAAATTTAAAAATGCATGTCACTACGTGGGTCTGCTATTGCTGCTGTAAACCATCACCGCAAATTCAGTAATTTAAACAATATGAATTTGATATCTTACACGCCTAGAGGTCCAAAGTCTGAACTGGGTCCCCTTCAAGCTCAAGTCAAGGTGTCAGAGGATCCCATTCCTTTCTGGAGGCTCCGAGGGGAGACAACATTTCCTTGCCTTTTCCAACTTCTAGAAGCTGTCCTTCTTCCTTGGCTCATAGCTCATTGCCGTCTTCAAAGCCAGTAACGGCCAATTGTGTCTTTCTCATGGCCTGTCACTGACCCCTACTCTTCTGCCTTCTTCCTCTGCATTTACGCACCTTGGAGATTACGATGGGCCCACCTGAGTAATCCAAGATATTCTATTTTAAAATCAGCAGATTAACAAATCTAATGTCGTCTGCTACCTTAATTCCCATTACCATGTAATGGAACATATTCAAAGCTTGCAAGGATTAGGACAAGGACATAGTTTATAAGCCACTGTTCTGCCAAACACAAACACACTCAGATAAACCCACTCTGACACATTTACACATGTAAACATTTAGTGATCAAACATCTTTACTCATAGAGGTAGACATATTTTAGATCTATGAATGGTGCATATTGGAGCATATACGTGACCCATGGTATACAAAGGAATCTCACTTTTTATTATAGATGTATATGGATACTGATAAGTATCTCTAAAACAAGTCACATGTTCCATACACAAGAGTAAAATATAAGCTCTTTGGCCTCACTGCCCTGGTGTTTCCCTTATTCCAGCTTTTTCTAAAGAGAGGTTGGTTAGCAACCTCTGTTCCAAAAAGCATGGATATACTATCGCACTTACACACACATGCCGACCCACGTAGAGACACACATCCACACACCTCATCAGGTTTCTGCATCAATCCTGAGGGAGGGAAACTTTTTCATCCTGATTGCCAAGGGTTTAGCTTTCAGTTGCTGTGGCTAAATCCACTCCCAGGTTGTTTCCTGGGCTGAAGCCATTTTAATCCCAATGATGCCTAATTCTGATAAGGTTATTTCAAAGTGTGGGTGCCCTCCTTTCCCTTAGGCAGACACTGTGCAGCCTGGTTCAGTTACAACCACAGGTTCCTGTTCTGAGATTCTTGTCCTTCTGTCAGCTTCTCTGTGGCGGATTCCGATGGACTCTTGAAACTTGAAGGTTTCTTGCCTCTCTTTCTAAGAACTAGACTGGTATCTTCTTGCCCCTAAGCTCAGAAACTGGGTCTCTGTTCCCTGTGAAGACAACCCCCTAATGCTAATACCTGGTTTGAACTATAAAATACCCCCAAGGGGGCACCCCATCACTTTCCCTGATCTTCCTCCTGAGGACAAGTGGTGAGAATTTCAACATATAAGAAGCTTAGAAATGGCAGACTCATAGGAAAAGGGGGACTTGGGGACCTGCTTTAATGCTGCCGTTGTCTTAATAAGCACTTTTATTTTATCTCCACTATTTGAATTGGCTTAGGAAAGAGGCTACAGCCAAAGAAACCTCCTTCCTTGGTACGGTCTCTGCCCGTTACACCATCATCAACCGCAGGTGCCGGCCATTGGACTAAACTGCTTCTTGTCTCTTTTGATTTATGGGGAGCACCTTATCTTATCTCTTAGACTTCAGAGCATTCTAAAAATATCGAGAAGCTATTATTATTATTTTACTGAGATATAATTGACATATAACATATTTGCTTCAGGTGTACAAAATAATGACTCAATACTCGTACATATCGTGAAATGATCATCACAAGTCTAGTTAACATCCATGTTGAGACTCTTGATTACACCAATGATAATAATAGTTTATCAAATAAAACTGGTTCCCTGTGTGCTCAGAAGCTATCCTAGCACCTGTGAGGTTACTTTTATTCCTCACAAAACCCCATGAGATATGTACTGTTTTTACTGCTATGTTACAGATGAGTAAACTGAGATTTAGAAAGATTAAGTAATGCTTATCAAATCGCCCAATTAACTTTTCCAGAAAATTATAGTTTCAGTGTTTGAGATGGGATCATCAGCTTCTAGAACCAAGTTCTAAATTGCTAACCAATACTGCCCTCTGTGCCATCTAAATGACAGTCCCCTGGGAATTAACCAGCCAGCTCCCAAGAGTCAATACATGACAGTATCTGAATTATTCAAAGAAACACAATATATACAAGAAGAAGCTTTAAAAGGGTTCATCTAAAACCAGGACATGAGAGGCGCCCCTGGGTGTCTTAGTAGGTTAAGTATCTGTCTTTGGCTCTGGTCATGATCCAGGGTCCTAGGATCGACCCCAAGTCAGGCTCCCTGCCCAGTGGGAGTCAGCTTCCCTCTCTCCTTCTGCCCTTCCTTCATGTTCGTACTTTTGCTACCTCTCTCTAAGCAAATAATATCTTTAAAACAATAAAGTAATATCTGGCATGAGTACTAGGTTGTTATTTCTTTTCTCTGGGCTTTTCTTTGAGGAGAGGGGGATTGAACCTCTTGATATTTGAATTTTTTAATATTAATATTTTATAGTATAAAAATGTTTTTGATCAACAAATAGTGCTTAATTTCTCCCTTTCATAAAGGTAGTATTTATTTTTTTGAGAGCACAAGGTTTTAAAAAAGACTGTCATATGCCCCCAGGGTAGCCATGATCATGAAGCATTAAGCCTTCTAGTCTTCCCCGTATTGTGTTGGGGGTCCTCTCCCTGTAGCTCCCACAGATCCTCAGTAGAGCTAAACAGACCAAGGAAATGTGTATTTATGCATGGGTGTCTGGTGGGACTGATTCCTTCTTTGGCTTGTGGATGTCTACTTTTATAACCACATCTCATATTTTGATTCTAGAAAGATCCTAGAATCTTCACTGCATGGTTAGTACATTGGTTTTAGAATGTAAAATCTCACAAGCCAGGCCACTGAGAAGAAAATTACATTTATTACACAATGAGCTTTATTCTATTTGATAATTGAAAAGTAGTTACACTGGCAGAATTCACTCTGTCTTAACATGCTCATTTTAAAATAGTTGAAGAACAGTTAACAGCTTAGGCAGCTGACTTCACAAAAATTTTATCCTGAGAATTTAAGTCACCACAATAAATATTTACTAGGCACATATATGCCAGGCTACACACTAAGCAAATGGGAGCCATGATGTACAAAAGAGGAGATCCACAAATTTGGTCAGTTTCCATGGTCGAAGCCTTCACTGGTAGGTGCTCAGTATAGGGAACTTTAGTGTTTTGCAACTTTAGCTCTCATGGATTTTATTTGTTCATCTATAAAATGAGGTTAATTAAAATTTTATTCATTGTCTACTGCTGTGTAATACATGACCCCAACATTTAGTGGCTTAAGTAAACAAACAAGGAAAAAATACTTAGTTGGCAATGAGAACCACAGTCTAGTAGTCAGGGTTGCTCGTGAGGTTGTGCTCAAGAAACTGGTTACAGCTGCAATCATCTGGAGGCTTGACTGGGGTGGGAGGCTTGCTTCTCTTCCATGCTTGTGAGATAGCGCAGGTTGTTCTCAGAAAGCCTCGGTTCCTCTATATGTGTTCCTGTTTATAGAACTGATATGACATGACAGCACGCTTCTCTCCAAGAGTGACAGAAGCCATGTGGCTTGTATGATCTCGCCTGGGAGGTCACACGCCATCATGTCTATGTCCTACTAGTTACCCAGGTGGCATAAAGACACGGACGGATACCAGGGGATGGGGATCACCAGGGGTCATCATCTTCTAGTTCGGTTACCAGTGATGCTCAGTAAGAATGTTGTTGGTATTTAAATAAATCCTAAATGTACAGTCCTTGGCATGGTGCTAAGCACACGGCTGACAATTAGAATATATAGCAGCTCCAATTAGCTGCCTGTATGTGGTCGAGCTGTCTTTCAGGGTGCTGGAAGATTCTTTCTCAGTGCTTTCTGGAAACGTCTGCATTCATCTATAGAATTCACATTGATTTCTCATCGTTCATTCATTCATACATTCATTCAACAAGTCTGCTGTCCTCACGTCCTGTGGGATTACCCTCATATCCACCTAAAATATAAATTCTTTTTTTAAAGATTTTATTTATTTATTTGTCATATAGAGAGAGACAGAGAGTGAGCACAAGCAGGGGGAGAGGCAGACAGAAGGAGAAGCAGGCTCCCCGCTGAGCAAGGAGCCTGATGCGGGACTTGATCCCAAGTCTCTGGGAGTATGACCTGAGCTGAAGGCAGACGCTTAACTGACTGAGCCATCCAGGCATATTTTAAAGAAAATATAAATTCTAAACACCAACCACATGTTGAAATAATGACTCCCAAATTGCTGGCCTACTCCTGGGGTAGCCAAATGTGCTATTTCTCAGCACCTGTGCAATGATACTATCTTCTGGAATTCCAGAGTACCCTTGAGGTCTGTCAGTGGTCAGTCAGTAAGTTGACTGCCTTCTCCAACCCACTCTGACCACTGTGACCCTTTTGACGTCGCCTTCTGTGCCTCCAGCATACAGAGAGAAATCTGTTGTGCTCTCAGCTTGGATGTAGGAGATAGAGGAGAAGCAGCATGTAGACCACACCCGTCTGGGTGTGACTAACGCAGAGCTGCACAGAATGAAAGGGATACTAGAGCTGATGAGAAAAAATCTTTGACAGAGGACTGAGACCAAGATGAAAACATAGAAAAACAACAACAACAACAACAACAACAAACTCCCTCTAAAGTAAACTTCCATTGAACCTGAGATAATTAGTAAGAAAAGAAGGAATTTTGTAAAGCTCATTCCTCTTGATTCTTTTCATATTATAAGCCATTTACCAGGCACTTCCCTATAAGCATTATTTTGCACATTTGAAGAAACAAATCTCCAGCTTCCCCTGAAGCCACACCTGTTCAATTCCATCTTGCCAGCAAGGGTGCCACAGGAGTAAAGTCCTCCCTCCAAGGAGTTAGCAGAAGATTAAACTTCAGCCCAAATGCTGGGGGAAGCCGGAATGCTGAGTCAATACCAAGTACTGGGCTTAATTTGATGTTTTCCATGCACGATCAAAATGGTGGTTTTTTCTAACTGTAGAGCTATTGCCTCCTCTGGTTTCTTTCATGGGTTCCCTGTGGAGCATATGTTATGCTCTGATGTTTGAAATTGATCGTGCAGGTTCTATTTCAAGGGTGATAATAAACCTGGTGCAAAAGTTGGGGTTAGCGAAGGTGACTATTAGCCTTTCTTCTAATATGGTCAATTTATTTTGCCTTATGGCACAAACCGACTCCTAGTATGATCTGCTGATAACTTCACTTAAAAAGTATCACCTATGTGAAGCACGCCCAAGTGAAAGACAAATCCTTGTCTGAATTTTGGTGGGGAGAACTGGAAGAGGTCATCACTCATTCTGTGCCGATTATTATTACAGACTTGGCCATTGAGGAATTTCTAGGCAAATAAATACAGACCACTTATATGAGCTATGGAGAGAAACTAACATTTATAGAATATCGTGTGCCTCATTTGCTTATGAAAGTAAAAAACCTGAAGCAGTTTTAATATCTAAATGATTCTTGCCATTTGTGATAAAAAGAACTTAACGTTTGGGGATTAGATAAACCACATTTACTATCCGATCTTGGGCAAGTCATTTAATATTATCCTCAGTTTCTCCCTCTGCAAAGAGAACTAAGAATTCCTGCCCTTTTGTTCTGTGAAGGTTAAATTAATTAACGTCTCCAGCACCTAGAAGAATGCTCGGCAGATGTTGAATAAAATACAAGTTTCCTTCTGTCTCTGAATGGTATGGAGTGCCAGAATACTTCCAGTTTTAAAAAATTCTTTTCACTTTTGGGTCTAAAGCATCTCAGGTTTATTCTGATTTGCTACGATAGATTTCATTCAAATACTACATTGGCAAGATGACAGGGTTTACCCCATGTCTGGCTGGGAAACAGATCTCTGAACTTCTTATTGTCATGTAAACTGTAGATATAAATTAGATCACCACTGATTTGGCATTAATAAAAAATATACATGGCCACTGTTCTTCATCTGGTAGTTTCTACCGGATGCCTTGTAACCAGGTGACAATCCCAAGTGGAAGTCCAAGTAAATTTCATTTTGTAGCGAAAAGGTTTCATATCCAAATTGATTACTCAATTAGAAAAATTATAAGCCAGACTTGGGTAAGAAAGAGATTGGATGTTTCTTATAAATTCATTACTGCAAATGAAATCAACATCATGTATTATAAGAATTATGTCTTGTTAAGCATTACCCATGATTAGTCATTGGATACATGGTTTTATCTCTCCAAAATTTGGATTAAAGATGTACCAAACTGGGACCGGGGGGGAACATGAGACACGAGGTTAGCTTATCCTTAGAGTTACCAAAAGGGAACTTTGGTTTTCATGGATTGAGAATAAGCATGCATCTAGGTAGCTTAGAGCAATGTTGTAGAAGTGGACATATGTTGTATCACGTACATTTTTTGCCCAAGTAGAAAGTCAAACCTCTTCTATCTTCCTATTTTGTTCTTTTGGAGTTGGGAGGAGGAGAAGTGACTCATTGGGAATTTTTAAATAATGGTGAAAACAACTCAAAGCTTCAGGAAACTCAGGGATATGGTGATAATGGTCCTTCCAGACGGAAGCTGCAAAAGCTGAATCCTTCCCTGAAAAAAAAAAAAAAATGAGGTGAAAGCAGCTGTAAAAAGATTCCAGCTTCTGAACACTTAATTAGCTTAAAAACACGCAAGACAGACCCTCATGAGATTTTTACTAAAATAATCTCTCTTGGGCTAAAGAAAATAATACATACTCAGGGCTGTGGCAGATGTATGTTGTGTTTGGAAATATTCTGATGTGTTTAGTGCAAATTCTTAAACTAACATACCCAGAGCATTGTGTGTGTCTCATCGTGGCATGTATTTGGATCAAGCAATAAAACGGAAGGTCTGCTTTGTTCATTATATGAAATGTAATTTTAACAATAAATGAATAAAAAGCTGGTAGCGGATGTAACTCAGTAAAAGTGTCTTTTTATACTACTGCTGGGTCACCAGTGTCCTGAATTTGGTGTGCTTATGAGTTCTTAGACGGGCTTGGAAGGCCATGACCTTCCTCATGGTCTGTCTGAGGACCCTGGCATACAGCCGGCCTGGGCTTGACTCCCCACCGAATTCAGTAGTTCAGCCGAGTCCATAATATTCCTTTCTCCCTGGACCGCCTGTCTTTCATAATCTGAAGTACTTTTTCTCCTGACATATAAAATTTGATGACTGGAAAATGACTTTACGCAGAGAGCATGTTTGTTAGATGTGGGGAGGGGACTGCAGGCAGGGCTAGCAAAATGTTTATATAACCTAAAAAATGATGTTTTGTTAGAAACTGGCTTGACACCTGAAAGTCTGCCTGTGTAGAGGCAGATTTTATGAACTCGTGGTTGGGACTGCTAGACAGAGGCCAATGTTGTTACCTGGGCCTTCATTCTGGTCAGAATATGGTTAGGTTTCTTATTGCTTGAAAATTTCACAGTTTTGTGCAAGTGAAGAATGTAAACTCATCAATTTGAAGTGAGCCAGACCTGACTCTGACTCTTGGTTCTGCCACTTACTCTGTGGACCCTGACACCTTCCCACTCTAAGCCCTTCATCCCTTACCTGGAAAACGAAGTCCTCAAGTTCCTCAAGTTTCTGGGATTAGGATAGATTCACTGCGAGTGCAATGCGGAATGGAGTGATGGGTGCATGTTAACTTTGTGAAACTTTTTAGCTTTACTGTTTCTCTTCAGTTGGTATTGGTTTTATTCTTTTCCTTCCTGAAGAATTCTGAGCAATGTTTTTCTCATCAAATCTTTCCTCTGTGCAAACGGCTCTTCTGGGTGCTTGGGGGAACCTGACACGTGAGGTCTATGGTTCCTAGAGTTTCCTCTCTAGCTGGGGTAGATAAGTACAAAACAACTTCAAAATGCAGTGTGCCTAATAATTGTTAGAGCAGAGACATGAAACTGTTAATTTTAGGAGTGCAGGAGGAAGGCCCAGGTGTATTATTTGCAGGCCCAAAACAAAAACATCAAGCTTCTTGTTCCAGTTTCAAAATGGTGAGAGCCGAGCCTTCAAGCAGGTACAGACCATGTTGGAGTCTGGGGCCTGGGTGGCTGCAGATGTCACATGCCCATCTAGCTGGTCCTGAGAGCCCGGCCGCACTGACTGCATGCAGGGAAATTAGGGGAGGTTTACTGTTGGAAGATCTTAGGAGCTGACATGTACTTTGAAGGGTGGAAAGAACCTTGAAAGAATGGGTAGAACTGTCCAGACAGAAGAGAAAACTTGTGTAGAGTACCCATAGAATTTTTGGTTTTGTTTTTCAGTGAGACTTATCTGGGCAAAGTGATCTGACCATTAGGGAAAGGGGAGGGGAGATGGGGAGACAGTAGGTCTAAGTTTGAATTTTTGACTAAAATGAAGCAATCCACAGGGTTTGAGAATGCAAACAAAATCAGAGCCATTTAGTGACATGGCTCTCGTGGCAGAAAGACAAAAAGCTGGACTTGATGAAGGAAGCAGGGGCTGCAGGAACTTTGCTGGGGAAAGTGATGTATTCCTTGCAAGGATTCTATTTCTCTGCTGTCTGATGTATGCTTTCCTCCCCCGCCCCCCGCGCCCTCCCCCCCACAGCCACACGAAGCAATAGTCTGTTTCTGTTTTGAAGACATCTTCAATTATACAGTGCTGGCCAAAGGAAAACATAATGGAATTTTAACCAGTTTGCTCTTTTCTCTGTAGACAGCATTTCAGGAACATCTCCATTCTCGTTATAGAAAGAGAGCTTGAAGACACCCAAATGTGCATTAAAAAATCTATCACCTTTTCTCGGCCTTTCAAACAGAACTGTATTCCAGAAACCCCATGTCATTTCGTATTCCAGGCAAGGCTTTTAAAGACAACATGGGTGAAACCCGTGCCCTGCTCATCGCCAAAGAGAAGTGCACGTCTGTGTGTCTGTCTCTTGGCCTGACAATCTGTCTTCAACAGTGCAAAGTAAAACCTTCTTCCTTCTTTTTCTGGTTTTCTGATAACAACCCAGCCTTGAAGCAGAGGCACATGTTCAGCCTCCCGAAAGGGCTTCTGTTGTGGAAAAGAGTTCCTTTTGTTCCCTAATGTATCATGTCTTAAAAAAGGGAAAACGTTCTGGATGGCAGGGGTGGAATCCCCCATCATCTAACATGGAGAATACACCCACGGAACTACTTCAGAACCTAGATGAGGCAGGGAAGAGAATTTCATCCATCTTGAAGATTCCAGAAGAATGGGAGGAAAAGAATATATTTTAATATCCATAGACAGCTTTAAAACTAATTAAAATTTTTGAGGAACCCTCCTGAAGGTAAAAATTCAAAACTTTTTTTTTCTTTTGCTCCTCCACTAAACTTTTAGTATCTCTGTTAAACGAGACAAATGACTTCTCCAAGCCTGTGAGAAGAAGAAAAGCTCGCTAAGATCCTTTCAAGATGACCGCGTCAGTGTGAGCATTCCCGGGTTGGGTGAATCTCGAGCTCGGGTGCTTGCCTGGGTCAGTAAAACAGGAGGGTCCGCATTCCTGCCCAATTATGAGCCCACAAAATTCCCATACTTTTGAGCATGGCACTTACATTTCTACCTGTCTTTCTCAATCAAGACTAGTTACTCTTGTTATTTAGTCCAGGACCCTGTGCGGACTGCAGGTGATAATTAACATTCCTCTAACTGTGTGTAACCAGTGTATGACTGAGTCAGAAGTAGCTGGCCGAGGTCAGCCAGGTGTCAGGAGAGGGGCACTTTCAGATGCAGCACGGAGAACAGGCATTTCCAGAGCTCTAAGATTGGGGCTTCTTAAATTAGGGTTTCCTCTGTAGATCTATTTTAGAATTCTAACCAGATTTTAATATTGTTTTTTCATTTTAGTGCTTTTTAAAAAAATATGATCACTTCTTGCATCTCTTATTACCCCACACACACACATGCACGCATGCACACACATGCAGAATGTCTCATATTTGCAGTAAAATGATTTTGCCATTTGGAATACTCACAGTGGGCCCCTGGGAAATCTACTATCTAGAGTCTGGATTCTGAAAAGGATCTACATCCAAGCCTCACATTGTGCCAGGTAGTGAAGTGAATGATGTGGCAGGGAACGTCCAATGGTCCAGGAAGCAAAGCCTTCTCTGGTAACTGCAGGTGGCACGGGCATGAGCCATGACAACACACGTGGCCATGAGAGAGCTGTAGGCATTTGCTACTTTTCTGGAGAAAAGTGCATGGGGTAAGAAATAAGTTTCCTTAGAGCACTTTGTACCCAGTGACTTTTAGGAAGTATCTCCAAGAAGGTGCCAAAAGTAACTTCCAACTTCTGTCCAGGAGCTACAGGAAAGGAGCAAGAAGTTGCATTGTTGAAGGACAAGAAGGCTGTAACTACTTGTTTAGAAATGCTAATATCCACAATATCAGGGATTCCTTTTCTTTAGCGTTGTGGTCATTGTCAGATGGGAGTTCCAGGATTGACTGATAGACAGTAATAGTAAAAGCGCCTAAAAAATAGTAAAAGTAAAAGTAATAGTAAAATAGTAAATAGTAAAAGTAAAAAAGTAAAAAAATAGTAAAAAAAAAGTTAAATAGCAAAAAAAATAGTAAAAGTAAAAATGAAAAAGACAGTAATGGTAAAAAGTAAAAAAAATATAGTAAAAAAAAGACACAGTAATGTGTCTTACAATCTACACTCAGGAGAATTATTTCCCTCTTTTTTAATGTATACTGAAAATAAGGTTCAAAGAGGTTCAGTGATTTTCCTGAATTCTCTTAAGAGAGAGGCAGGGCTGCTAGATCCCACAGCTAGGCCTGGAAGAGGTTTGCTGCTTTCATTGTAACAAAGTTATTGTAACACTTTACTTCCAAGGTAAGTGCAGTTTACCTAGGGGACAGTTCTTTCCAATTTCTTAGAGCCTCACTTCATTGTTTCTCTATTCTTCTTCTTAAAAGATAGTACATGTCTGTTTTAATGTGTTTGAATTAGAAATTAGGCACAAATCTGAACACAGGGAAGAGAAATTTCTCTCTTTGGAACTTCCCTTAAAGATAATAATACATATGAATTTGCAATTATTTTTATTTTCTTTCATTTTGTCTCTTATTATTTCTACTATGGCTATGTAGTATCCCCCCAAGCTTCAGGAAAAAAGGAAAGAAAGAAAAAAAATGTGAGAATCATTGTACTTGAAGAATTTGCTGCAGAAAGGATAAAATTGTTCAATCCAAAGAGTCACTGATGTTTAGTGACATCAGTGTCTTAAAATGCCCAAAGCATTCGTCATGAGTTGTTTTTCCAACTCCATTACCAATTCAATATGACAATCATATTTTTACTAGAGCGGTTAGATCAATTTGAATTAAAGAATTATTAACATGTTTAAAGTTTTGTGTTGTTGTTCTTTCCTCATATCATTGTATACCTGTGCACTCCTATTTTTCTTTTATTTGAGTCTAGGCAACACACGCTGTTACATTAGTTTCAGGCGTACGACTCAGTGATTCGACCAGTTCACACTCCTAATTTTTAATAAGCTAATACAAGTATGCATCTTCTTTCTCCTTTACAGTTTGTGTTCATTTAAGAAGCATGACCTACCTAGACTACTTCTCTCTTTTTACCTTACCCATCTTGCTGTAGAGGGTCACATGTCTCTCAGTTTCTCTCTCTCTCTCTCTTACAATTTGCTTTTGACTAAGCAGTGAGACTGAAACAAGTTCAGTGTGTCCAACCAACCTCTCTGGGCACGCGAGGCTGCAGGTGTTTACTGAGTCAGAACAGCCCGAGCCCCCTTTTTGTTGGTGTGGTGCAGCTAATAGATGTTCTTTGGATGTCTTGCTCCTTTCCCAATAGAGCACTTTAGAATCCTTTCAATTTCATGAGCAGCAGGAGCTCATTCATTCTGGGAGTGGTGAGAGCTCAGAGACGTGCACACGTATGTCAGTGGCCAAGTCCAAGGAGAAAGTCTCAGAAGAAACCGTTTTGAGTCGATCTGTTTCTTTTGTGGTCACTATGGCAATGTTAACAGCAAAGAGAGAAAAAAGAACAATTGAATCTATCAGTAAATTTCAAATATACAAAGGAGCTTCAGTGATATGAAAAGAACTCAGTCCTGGGTCCACTATTAACTAACCTTGTGACCAGGACCACATGCTAAAACCTCTCTGAGCCTTTATATGAAATGGAAGTGACAAGGATTGCCCAACAAGATTATATAATAATTACATAACACATGTAAAATCAGGGGGAACATCTTAAAATATTGGGATTTTATTGGGCTATCAGAGTATTAGATTTTTTAAGAAGTGTCCATTAAGAAATTGTTTTTATTTTTATTATTTTATTATTTATTTTTATTTTACTTTTAAATGTGGCAGTTTTCACATCATCTGAACAGTTCCAAAATAATGCTGTAAGAAGACACATGTTCTATAAAAATAAAGTCAATGGCGTGTTGCCTTTATGAATGGCATTTCTTTCAGTCTTCAGTAATTTCTTTGTTTCTATTGCTTAAATGATTGTCTTACTCTTTTAATGACATACATAACAGCCAAGGTTAATTTTTTCTTTTTTCTTTTTTTGTCAGGCAGCTGTGTTTAACAGTCTTAGTTTTCTGATCCCTGTTCATACCAGAACATAATATAGCCCAGGAGTAGATATTCAAATTGATATGTTTGCATAGCTCCCATTAGCGATCCAAAGCATAGAGAATACGGGTATTACAGGTTTCCCTATGATCCACTCACCCCTTCCTGACCTTTGCTCAACTGTGTGCAGGAGCCCGCTGCCCTGAGGCCAAGCATTTAAGCCACATAAAGCATTTTATTTATTTGTTTGTTTGTTTATTTGTTTAGAGAAGAGTAAAAACAAGGTGTGGGACTGAGGCTCTTGGTAATCTGTGACCCTGCCCCCAAGACTATAGTCCTCAGAAGGCAGGCAAAGCACCATTCTCTGGCTCTTAGCTCTGCAGGCACCGAAGACAAGAACGTAGTAAGAACTGCCTTTCTATCACTAGAAGATGCTAGAGTGGATCCAGAGAAGCCAGAGGTCAGAGGGATCAGACAGGGCACTGGAATGCTTCTCTCCGTTCCAGGAAAATTTCTGTATGTTTTGATTCGGTGTTGGCTCTGTTTTGTTCTTCATGTTGACAGGATCCAAGGAGGGCACATGGGGCAGAGTCAGATAGGGCAGACAAAAACTTTAGTTCACAGTCGTGGCCAGTTTCTGATTGGGTGCCAAAGAGCTATTGCAGCCACCCCCCTGATGTGCAAGAGAAAAACAAACAAAGCCCAGCAAATAGGCTTGTATTGGTTCCTAAAGTGACATTTTCCACACACAGACGTCTGAATAGAATTAATTAGTACTCCTCATTTTCACACACTTTAAATGCTCAGACTGAACTTTGTTTAACCCTTAGAAGTTCAGCTTATTTCCCAAGCACAACATTTGATCATTTGCATTCTTTATACAGATAAGAACATCTGTTTCTCACTCCTGTGAAGAGTAAAATAAAGAAACAGGAGAGAGGGAGAGAGAGAGGGCGAAGAGGAGGAGGAGGGGAAGGCATTTTTAGAACAAAACAGAATGTTTAATGTTAATTTACTCCAGGGAGGTCCCAGGATAGGGGAAGAGTAGAAGGAAGAGGAAAGCAGAGGAAAAGCAGAGGCCATAAGGAAGTCAGATTGTCATTTTTCTTTTTTTTTTTTTAAGATTTTATTTATTTATTTGACAGATCACAAGTAGCAGAGAGGCAGGCAGAGAGAGAGGGGGAGGTAGGCTCCCTGCTGAGCAGAGAGCCTGATGAGGGGCTCCATCCCAGGACCCTGCGATCATGACCTGAGCCGAAAGCAGGAGCTTTAACCCACTGAGCCACCCAGGAGCCCCCAGATTGTCATTTTTCAA
Source organism: Mellivora capensis (assembly GCA_004024625.1). Classification (NCBI taxonomy): domain Eukaryota; kingdom Metazoa; phylum Chordata; class Mammalia; order Carnivora; family Mustelidae; genus Mellivora; species Mellivora capensis. The sequence continues at coordinate 67,598 of PISX010001384.1, read as the reverse complement.
TCAATGTAAAACAATATGTGACAACTAAAATATGTTGTCCTGATACCACAGTCAAAATCTTTGTGGATCTCTTCCTATATCCATGAAACTTTGATGTATAGAGACAAGTAATGCAGAAAAAGGGAAGTGCTACCTAAAACCTATCTTCCTCATAAAATCTTCACATTCAGGGAAGTCTACGTGACAACAAATATATAAACATCTGGAAGCCAGGGGTTAGATGAGTGTTTCTTATTCTAGTCCGCATTTGTGGCATCGTGCAGTCATCTAAAAGTATACATTGAAAATTCTGCAGCCCAGAATGCATATTTCCTCTTTAGAAGGAAGTGTGTCCCTTAGGTTTAGACACACTGGCTGCAGAACTTGTTTACGATCATGATTTGGAAAACCATCAGGAGACAGTCTCGTTACTCTGCCTCGGTCTGGCACAAAGCGCAATGTCAAGACTATATATCCGAAGAATAATAAGATTCTCGCAGCATCGCAAGGCTAAAAACTGGAGAGACCTCGTTCCTGGGTATATCTTATCCGTGGCATTCTCACAGCTTTTCCAGTTGGGTCAATGCATCCAGGATGTCTGGGGAAGACTGGGAGTGCACACTGAGCAGAGCAGAGAGGGACTTCCAAGGGTTCATGTCGAAATATCTGCTCCGTAAAGCACAGTCCCACACAGGCCATGGGATTCGTTCGGGAATTGTAAACAATGTGTATATATTCCTAAATGCCTAATTTACTGCTGAAGAATGATTTGGCTTCTGGAAGTAATTTTGTTGGTAAATAAGGTATGATGATCAGGATAAAGATGGTCTATAATTCGGGGCTGGACTCCATGACCCAACATGGCAATTCCTCAGTGGCTTATAATTTCTGTTTCCAGCCTTGAAATGGATAGGGTACAAGTGTAAGAAAACAAATGACCGCTTTTTCTTTCCAACATTGTAAATATTTCATCTGGATTTGGGTACATTTTTGAATTTTCATTGTGTTACAAAAGCTAATATTATATCACTTTTTCCTTCTCTATGCCTACTCATCAGCGTGACACAAAGGATTTCCATATTTTCCATATCATTTTGTAAATTCATCATATGTAAACATGTATATACATGCATGTGAATTATTTATATCTGTCAGTCATTGTGATATAATTTCTGAAGTTTAAAAAACTTTATATTTGGGCCATATCATATTAAGTCTGAAAAAGTTGTATACACTCAATGAACCGTGTTTCAATTTTTGCTAAAGAGAATATGAAAAAAGTCATGTGAATCTTTGATAGGTACACTGGTATTTTATTTATGAGCACAAAAGGACTTCATAAAATCAACACAGGTTCCGAGGGCAAAAGGTTATGTTAATGCTATTCAAATTCTCACGGAACTTAGTGAAGACTTTTTCTCATGATATTAAGGACGCAAGCAGCTGTACAGCAGCAAGTCTTGATAAAATGCTAAGTTGCAGAATAATGATAACCCAAGACATTATGTATTATTTGAGGTTGGGAACAGAAATGAAATGTAAAATCTTTAACAACCACCCGCACATTTTCAAAGCTGCCACACTATCATAACATGAGATTAACTATCTGGAAAGAAGCATTTCGAAGGTTAAAGGCAAAGCTAAGGCAGGTGGTGTTTTTTTTTTTTTTCTTCCCAAGAAAACAAAGGTAAAACTGGTATGTTTTATATAAACACTGACCTCTTATTTTCATTACAGTATAAATGGTTTGTGAAAGGGAGTGGCCATCATCCTCCTGTACCCCAAACACACACATGCACACACACGTGCGTGGACACACACACATACTCAGGAAATGCATGTAAAGATTTTTCTTTTCTCTCTCTCTCTCTCTCTCTCTCTCTCTTTTTGAGAGAAAGGGAGCACATCGAGGGAAGGGGCAGAGGGAGAGGGAGAGAGCAAATCTTAAGCAGGCTCCATGTTCAAAGAGTGGAGCCCAACATAGGGCTCAATTTCACAACCCTGAGATCATGACCTGAGCTGAAACCAAGAGTCAGATGCCTAACCCACTGAGCCACCCAGGCCTCCTGCTGATTTTCCTTAATTGATGTGAAGAGGCTAAAACATCTAGAATCCATGGCCTCTCTCCATTTATGTATAAACCTTTACATTTTGTGAAGTTGGCAGTTTTGTTGATCAAGTCATCAGCATAATGAAACAGTTGGTTTATTGAGCACTTGGAGTAATGGAGCCATCATTACTGTACCAGGGAGGGAATATATAGATTACAGATTCCCATTACTGTGTATATTTGAGAAAAACAAGTTTTTGTTTTATATAGTTTTCATGAAAACTGTAACGTTTTCATGGTAAATGTAATACCAAATATAGTCATAAAAGTATTATTAATATGGCATAGTATTATGGTATTGGAAAGAAAATACAGAATGTCTTCAAAGTAATTCTGTTTATTTCAAGAACTCTGTCTGACCAAGTTAACTTCTAAAGTCTTTAATGAAGGAAGCTCAGCATTTCCCCTTGATAATTATCCCTAAAGTCTAACAATAGCTCTATCCAAGAGCTTTTGTTACGTGTAATAAAAGAGCTACTCCAATTTTTACCAATTTCTCCCAGAAAAGAAATCATTGATTCTCATTCTTCAAATGCCCTAAAAGACTTTCAGATAAATGTTTCTCTTTCAACAAGTGTGAGGATAGTCTGCGAACGTGATCTGGTCTTCCACACAGGGACTTGGTTCAGATGAGTTATGTTATGTTTGTTAGTCTATTATAGTGGGGAAGGGAGAAGAATGACATATAAATGGCTAACCGTGATCAAATCAGTCACATGTAACATAAAAACAATTTGACGGATGAAGAATGGACTATGAACTGTCTAATTAATTATATATATATATATATATATATATATATATATATATATATATATAACAGTACCAAGTATATTCCTGTTACTCCTTACTGGTACAGGAACATTTAAAGCTATCCAGGGTGGTTATGAGATCAAGGGTTTCAAGGGCAATGAGATGTGACTCTGTCCAGGGCTCCCAGGGATACCTGAATGTTGTTGGAGCCCTGCCATTTATCTCTTCTCTGATGGGACACCTAAGTGGCACAAATGAAAACAAAGTTAAAACTCCATTCAATTATTAACTAGGCTAAACCACACAAAAACAAAAACAAAAACAAACAAACAAAAACCCCTGAACTGAGCAGATGGCTTAAACTAGACCCAAGTGAAATCTGTTCTTCCCCCAAGAAGGATTCTTACCACCAGATGGCCACAAGGAACTTAAGCAAGCACTGCTCACCTGTACAGAAAAGGAGATAACAAAGGTAGATATCTACTGGCTTTCTTGTCTAGTCAGCTATACAGAATAGGAAGCCAATGAGACACACTTATTTAATAAGTAAATGTGGCCAATCAAATGCTTCCTAACTCTGATATCTGATCAGGTTGGTAATCCATTCACTTGTTGAAGAACAGAGAAAGTAGTGGAGAGAGGGGCAGGAACCTTATCTCATCCCTTGAAGGACTTATGGAGTGTTGGAGAATTCAGGTCTGTTCTCTGACCCTAGTGGTAGGATCCTCTGCAAAGACAGATGGAAGGGCCAGCTCCCCTCCAGGATACCCTGCCATAGCCAAGGTGTCTATTCCTTCTCTGCAACAGCTAAAAAGGGTGCCAGGAAAATCCCAGACAAGGACTCCCAACCATTTGAGGAAACTCCCCAACAAAGAAACACCAGGGCAATGATTTAGAGTTGGAATTCTTTGCTCTGTATGGAGAAGTTCTACTAAATAGAACAAATACAACATCATTTCCTAGTGCTATCTGCTTGATTGCTTTCTTTGTGAAAGGAGAGTTTCTTCTCTTTTTTTTTCAGATTTTTTTTCTAGCTTTTCTAAGGTATAATAGGCAAAATTACAGAATATTTAAAGTGTACACTTTGGTAGTTTGATGTCCATTTATGTTGTGAAGTAATTCCCTCCATCTAGGTAGTTATCCATCACTTCATGTATTTATCTCTCTTTCTTTTTTCTTTTTCTTTTTTTAGAGGGGAGAACACTTCAGTTCTATTCTCTTAGCAGATTTCAACTATACAATACCGTGCTATCAACTATAGTTTCTTCTTCAAGTTTACTCTGTCCTCAACAGAACACCTGGCCTCCAGTAACCAGTCAGCAGTGGCTGAATGGTGGTGTCATGTACGTGATCTTCATGAGGCCTCATTTCTCTTTCCTTCTCCACCCTTTAGAACCTCTGCTTCCTGCCTCATCTCTTGTGTTTTCAAAATACTGAATTGCTTGCTCTTATTGAGAAATGTTCTGCTACATCTTTTGACCCAGTTTCTTCTGATCCTGTATCTACCTGGATCACCTTTTATGCTTCCCTTCCTTCTCAGCCAGGATGACTTCTTATACCTTAATTCAGGCATCCTACCTCCAGGAAACCCTCCTGAAAACCCAGGCTATGATAAGTCTTCCTGCAGTGAGCTCCATTACACTCTGGGTTCCCTCTGTAGTAACACCGTCCATATTAGATTGAAGCGATCTGGTTTTGGCTGGCTCCATAGCCCCCGAGTCACACACCTTCCTTTAGGGGAAGGCCCAGATCTTATTCCACATGGTATCCCATCTCCTGATAAGGTGACTAGCAGATAAATACTTCTTGGGTGAACTTTATCCTTCAAGTAAAACAGATTTCAGCAGTATTAAATATAAAAGTGACATGGTCAGTTCTGTGCTTTTAAATAATCACTTAGCAACTTTATGGAGACTGGATTGTAATAGGCAGAACTTATTAAAGCCTAATAAAAAGACGAGATGCTGCCATCAAGCAAGCAAGAGATGCTGAACCAGGACAGTGACCAGTCTCTTTAAGAATCAGGGGCTGGGGGGACGCCTGGGTGGCTCAGTTGGTTGGACGACTGCCTTCGGCTCAGGTCATGATCCTGGAGACCCGGGATCGAGTCCCGCATCAGGCTCCCAGCTCCACGGGGAGTCTGCTTCTCCCTCTAACCTTCTCGCTCATGCTCTCTCACTGCTTCTCTCTCAAATAAATAAATAAAATCTTTGAAAAAAAAAAAAAAGAATCAGGGGCTGGGGGATATGGGGAGGGGCTGGGGGAAATGGGGAGAGGCTGGTGAAATGGGACAAACTTTCAGTTATATGATGAATACAGTCTGAGGATCTAATATATAACATGACTACAACTGATACCATCACCTTGTATAACTGAAATTTGCTGATACAGTTGAACTTGAATATTCTCACCCAAAACAAAAAGGCAGGGGATAAATATGTGAGGTGACGGATGAGTTAGGTAACTCACGGGGTGGTTCCCTGTCACAATGTAGATCAGATCATCTCATTGTCACTTTAAATATCTGACAATTTTAGTTGTTGATTATGTCTCAGTACAGCTGAAAAAAAAATCAATAAGACAGGAAGGCCAAGTTGAAATGATACTAACAGAGGAGTTGAACTGAAAAGAGAGAAAAATCTAAGACGGCAGAGTTTTCAGATGTGGTGAACTGAGTGGAGAATACAACCATCTCTAAAAAGCAGAATGATACATGATGAGGCTATTAATTTGTAATTCAGTATGCATAATCTTTGAGTTCTATCAACCTCCCCTATAAGTCAAAGAAGGTTCTAGTGTGTTCGTTCCAATTCCTGCACTAGCTACTGTTGATTTCACTTTTGCATTCTGGAATACTTATCAAGAGTAGGAAATGAGTAGGAAATGAGAGTTTAATAGTACCTTTTATTTTTTCTACTGTAAGTACATTAGTCTTTCATGTTCATTCTATATAATTTGGATAGCAACCAATATAGGAGAGGATAATTTTTTTTATATTTTACTTTTCTAAAAGATGGGATGCTCTCTTAGTCATCAATTTTGCACATTTACTTCAATTGTATTGATTTATAAATTTTATGAACCCTTCTCTTGACATCTATATAATTCCACATAATTTTCAATTGCTTTTGATTCCATCATTTAGTTGAGCTTCATCCCAATGACTGGATAAAGTGTATTGAGAAGATCAGAATAAAAAACAAATATAAAATTCAAAACATTATGCTAATGTAATATGCTTTTGTTCCTGTGCAGAAACTTGGATGTACACCAAAAGAAAAAATCTACTAAGACACTTAAAGTGGAAAAAAAATCTTAAATATCAAAGCAATTGAAATTCTGGTCCATATTAGACCTATTCTTTTTACCACTAGAATCAAATTTTAAAAAGCATATTTTATGAAGATGAAATTTCAGGGTATAATCCATGAATGTTTCCTGAGTGTGCTGATATATTGAAATATAGTATAATGAATAAGAGCATCAGACTTGACATCAGAGACCCTTGCTCAAATATTTCCTTTCTGGCAAGTTTCTTAATTTTTCTGAGCTTCATTTTCTCCAACTATAAAATGTTGAATTAGTTGACTTTATAAAAGTTGAATTAAAAGTTGAATAAAAGTTGAATTAAAAGTTATAAAAGTTGAATAGAAGTTGAATTAGTTGACTTTATAGGATATAAGTTTTAGAAATGCAATTGCAATTAGTTTAAGTGGAAAAAGGGAACTTATTATCATGGTTTATTGAAAAGTGTTAAAGTCGGTTAAGTGCTAACTTACTCAAGTGGTATCCTTGTGCTCAAACAATAACTCTTCCTCTCTTTCTTTCCATCGCTTAAGACTCTTTTCCCCAGGTTGATTTCATTCCCAGGCAATTGCCAGAGCCTATAAACATGGTTAGAAAACAGCTAGCTTTTTTTTTTTTTTTTTTGGTTCTATGAGCTATAATGTCCCACATAATTCTAGAACTGTCAGAGAAAAATATAGCAACCTTCCTACACTTTAATTCCTAGAGAGGAGCACTTAGTTATGCTTTGGTCATGTGACCAGCCTGAGCCAATCGTGGTTTCCAGGGAGAAGGAGACCTCTGATTGTCCAGGTCATGGATCCAACCTGTGGTCCAGCAAAGCAAAATCAATTTTACCTCACCACAGGTTTCCAGCAGAATTACGGTGGAATAAAGAAGAGATGCTCTCCTAAGGAGGGGATAACAGGCATAAAACAATATTTCATTTTAATAGTACATATTCCAAGATGGTTGGAATGGTAAATTAGATGATATAAAAAGAAATAAAACATAAGAAAACTCAATAAATGTGGTTTTTTATTAATTATTGGAATAAAATATTAATATAGTCATGGACTACCCTTACTTTCTGTCTATGGACAAGAAGCCTGTTTCTTTCTGACCAATTCTTGGACCTTTATTATGCAGATTAAAAATAAAAAAAATGTAGTGTTAGAGAACTAATAAGAGTAAATAGGGCTCATATATTAAACAGATAATTATTGAGTCCCTATGTCATGCTGGACAGTTGTAGGTCCTGGTGAAACTAAACAAATGAGGTCTCCACTTTTGTGTACCTGTGTAAACAAAATCACTTTGGACAGGATGAAAGGTTCCTAGAAAAGTAATACAGAGTAATAATGTTAAAATTACCTAATAAGGAATTATTTTAGATTGGATGATCTGAAGAGGCCTTAGCAAAAAGGAGATAAGAGAATGATGTGAGATAGTCAGTACCTATTAGCTGAAATGCAGTGGGTGAGAAGGAGAATGGTAGAGATGAAGATGGAGAGAGAATCGGACCCTTGTAGGTTATGATGAAGGGTTTCAATTAGATTCATTTGAATCTAAAGGCAATAGAAGCCATTGAAAGATTTTTGAACAGGAATAAAATGTGATCTGCTTCAGGTTCCTAAAAAGTTATGCTACTTTTTTTTTTTTTTTTTTTTAGTGATTACTTAATGGCAAAGTGGAAACAGGAACACTAGTTAGGAAGTTTTTGCTTCCTGCATTGTGATGAGAGTGATGTAGAATATGGAGATTACAGTAGAATTTAAGAGAAAAGTGGATCAGTACCAGATATATTTTGAAGATAAAGTTGACTAAACTCAGTGTTGCAATAGATATGGAAACTGAAGGTAATTGAAGTACCAAGGATAGTTCTAGGTTTTAGTCTTAAGCAGCTGGGTGGATGGAAAGATAGAGAAATAAATTAAGCGATAAAATTCAACAAGAGTTCTCTTTTGGCTGTGCTAAATTTGAGTGCTCTGTTAGCCATCTAGCTAGGCAGATGACTACATGATTTTAGAGAGGTTGGGGTGAAGAGACAGATATCAGAGTCATGAATATGTGGACAGTATTAAAACCTTAATATTAGCTGAGATGTCCTAGCAGAGAGGTTTGGATCCTGATGTGTAGAGGGCCTAGCACCAAACTCTGAGACCCAAATATGAAGGTGTGAAGCACAGAAAGAAAAGACAATGTAGACATCAAAAAACATATGTATCAGTGAAGTAAGAAAAAGAAAACCATGAAATTATGATGTTGTGGAAAACCATTTCAATAAGGGAATGACAAATGATGTCACATGTTTCCAAGAGAGAAAGTTTATGTTAGGGAACTGACCATAGGCTTGCATAACATGAAGGCCACTGGTGACCTGGACAAGAATATTTTGGGCAGATTAGTAGTAATGGAAGCCCAAACCAAGTGGGTTGTAAAGACAATGTGGGATGAAGATGAGGGGAACTAGGACAGTCACTATAGGAAATATAGGTTAACATGCCCAAAAGAGGGTTTTCTTAAGCCAGGAAATATTAAAGAAAGTGGATGATAATAATCCAGAAGATAATGTAACACTGAAATGCAAAACACAAAATAAAACAAAACCAAGGAGCATCATTTGCTGGCTAAAATCCTAAGAAGTGGAGAAGGATGAGATCCGGAGCAACAGTGAAGGAGCTGCCTCTGATAGGAGCTGAAGCCCTTCATCCACCATCACAGGAAGGAAGGGAAGGCAAGACATGTGGCTAGAGATAGAAGTGTTTAAATGGATTTGATGGCGGAAAAAGAAAGTTGTCTTCTAAGAACTTCTGTTTTCCCAGTTAAATATATGACAATGTCATTTGCTGAAATCTTAACCTATGAGGGGATATTGGAGGTAGCAGAGAGGGGAAAAGGCATAAAACTACTGTTTCAAAACAAACTGTATGGGGAAGGGTGCTGGGATTAAGGAAGGTAGGCTGTCAGAGAGCATGATGCACATGGAACTAGATAGGGCTCAGGAAGCCAGTGACACAGATCTTTGGGTTTTAACCAGTTTGGGTGTTTTGCTGGTAAAAACAGTGTTGGCAAGTTAGCAAGGAAGTTAAGGCTGTTTCCAAGGGATTAATTAGATTTATGGTCAATGTAAATTAAAACATGGAATGAGCAAAAATAGACATGTTGAGGATTATGGGTAATCAAAAAAGTGGACTCAATGAACACTGAAAACTGTTGGCATAAAAGGAAATAGAAGATAATAATTAATGGGAGAAAAGGATTAGAGCAGATGTGGGCTGGATTTGGTGATTTTGGAGAGAGGAAGAAAAACCTAGGTGACAGCACTGTGTGTGAGACTGGGGAAAACAGTGATCAAGAAGGATGTTCATGGGGCGCCTGGGTGGCTCAGTGGGTTAAAGCCTCTGCCTTCTGCTCGGGTCGTGATCCCAGGGTCCTGGGATCGAGCCCCGTATTGGGCTCTCTGCTCAGCGGGGAGCCTGCTTCCTCCTCTCTCTCTGCCTGCCTCTCTGCCTACTTGTGATCTCTCTCTCTATCAAATAAATAAATAAAATCTTAAAAAAAAAAAAAAAAGAAGGATGTTCAGAGGGCTTGTCTATTATGAAAGGAAATCTCCTTGGCATGTTGTTTTGAGGCACCTCTTAGAAGATTTACAATTCTTTCACAGGTGTGTTTTGGAGTGGGAGAGGCTTTATTTTGACTATGACCCCACCCTGATCGTGTACCCATCTGAACTATACAGGGGATTCCAATGCTTTCTAATTGTCAGATCTTCACCATATCTCCATAGCAGCCAAGATGATCTTTCGGAAAAGAGGTCAGCAAACCATTCTGCACATCAGGTTTTACCGAAACAGGACCGTATTTGTTCCTTTACGTGTCACCTATGACGGCTTTCTCACCACAGCTGCAGAGCAGAGCAGTGACGGTAGTGCCCACGTGAGTGTCCACAGAGCCTGAAGCATCTACTGTCTGGTCCTTACAGAAAACATTTGCCTATCTCCGTTTTAGACCAGACACGCGTGAACCAAATCACATTGCTCCCCACTTCAAATCCCCAAGTGATTTCCAATAAAACCCAAATGTGGTGGCCCAGCCTACTGTCCACACTTACCTCTGCCCTCCAACACTCCTTCCTGGCCAGCTTAGTTGTCCACAGCCATGTAGGTCAGCTTTCTGTTCCTCAGCTACTCCATGTGCCTTCCTGCCACTGGACCTTTGCCAAAACTTGGGCCAAGAACTCTCTGGCCCTAGATCTTCATGAGGCTTACTCCTTGGCGGCATTTAGGCTTCAGCCTCCACATCTCCACTCAAGGAGAGAGCTCTCAGGCACTGCATACCACACTGTCCGTCAGAGCCTTACAACTGCTGCATACTTATTTGTTTGTTTGTTTCTTTGTTTTCTGCTTCTCTCCATGAGCATGTAAGTTCTGCCAGGAGGGGGCCCATGTTTATTTTTTGTTCTCTGCGTGTAAGCCCTGCAGAACCTAGAGCCTGGCACAGAGGACAGAGTCGTGAGTACTGGTTACATGAAAGAAAGCAAGAATAAAAATAATAAAGTACTAAGCACTTCAGAAGATAGTTTTACATACCTTGTTCTATAATACTGCTTCATCTTCTGAGGAGTTTATACTGGGACTACCTTAACTTAGTGCCTTCATATCTACCGCACAGGCTCTAGAGCTGAATTGCAGCTCTGCCGTTTCCCAAGTGGATGATTTTTGGTAAAGAACTTAACCTCTCTATTTCGGTCTCTCCATTGGGAAAATGTAAATAATGTAGTAGCTATTCCAAAGTGCTGTAGATGATTAAACAAATTTATGCATCTGAAGGGCTTAAGAAAGCCCTTTAAGTAAGGGCTTATGATAAACCCCAAATAAGTGATGGCTCTTTTTACCATCATTTCCTTTACCATCATCATCATCATCAATATCCCTAAACCAACCAACTACTGCCAGGAAATCATCATCGCGTAAGAATATGAAAGCTTCTGTCCTGCCAGACTTCAAATCATAAGGTTGAAGTGGGGTTTGCTGAGAGAAGGCATAGGGGCGCATGACTACGATTTTCAATCTTGTCTCAGTGCTAAGGATAACCTCAGCAGAAGACAACAACCTTACTTAGAGTACATTTCAACCATGTGTATGGATTTGGGCACACCATTTTACTTATTTTGATCTTAAATTCTTCATTTGTAAAATGGATTATTTCTAAATCTCCATTTGTAACTGGATTATTTCTAAAGATTTATGATTCTTTCATTACCACAAATCCCCATGGGATACAAACAATGTGGGGTGGGGGAGGACATTTAAGAATTAATTTCTTATGTAATTTTCAACAACTTCTAACCTTTTCAAAGGTGTAGGACATGAGGCAGTTTTTATTTTCATCCTGATTTATATTATCAACTTCTCTGAGTCTCCCAAAATTCTTGTGCTGTAAATTAAGTACAGTCTTGCTCTGTTTCATGAATTGGGGAAAGGATGGTAAATTATTTTTTCCAAGGTGGTTATAAAAATTATTTAAGGGGGCGCCCGGGTGACTTGTCGGTTAAGCATCTGACTCTTGGTTTCGGCTCTCCGAGCCATGAGATTGACCCCTGTGTTGGGCTCTATACTCAGCAAGGGATTCTGCTTGAGATTTTGTCCCTCTCCTTCTGCCCCTCTCCCCAGTCTCTCTCTCTCTCTCTCCCTCTCTCTCTCTCTCCCTCTCTCATTCTCATATAAATAAAATCTTTTAAAATTATTTAAGATGACCTGGGATTGGGGCGCCTGGGTGGCTCGGTCAGTTAAGTGTCTGCCTTTAACTCTGATCATTATCCCAAGTTTCTGGGATCAAGCCCCATGTTGGACTCCATGCACAGCAGGAAGTCTGCTCCCTCTCCTGCTGCCCCTCCCCCCTTGTTCTCTCTCTCTCTCAAATAAACAATCTTAAAAAAAAAAAAAAAAGACCTGGGATTAAAACACGATTACTTATTACCAGGTTCTTATCACTTCCCTGAGTTATCTCACAGAACAGTTAACTTGGTAACATTTTCCTTTTGTAAAAACATAATCCTTGATGAAATAACCCTACATGACTCCAGAGAGGTTTCAATATACCAAGAATACTTTCTGGATATAAACTCCTGGAAGAATTTACTCCGTATAGACCATAGGATACGTTCAAGTTAGCTAATAAAGAGCCTAAAATTTTTTTTCACACTAGGAGTTAAGTGTCGATGGGGAATTATAAAATGTGACTATTGCAGAAACCTCTTACTTTGAATTCACTTGCTGTGACTCCTTCCTGTGCAATTCATCATGCAGATAATGATTTAAAGAGCTGCAAATCCTTGTCCTAAGACAACTATTCCAGAGTTTTTGGTGTTATTTTCCCATTTAGATTTCAATTAACATCAAGAGAAGAGACCTTTGAAAACAGCGAGCAAGAGATGATTTTCATACACCATAAATCACATATATAAAAGTAGTATTTATCAAATATATTTATGGTATATTAAAATACATTTAAAAAATAAATAACTTTGGCTGATTTCTTTTCAACCACTAAAGAGAGGACTAAGAATAACAGATTAGATAGAGTTATAGATGACTGATGAATTTGCCTCACGGAAAAACTATGTGTTGATGATGATGATGGTGTGGATAACATCAACATGTGGACTGTTTTTATGAGTTTTACTCTTTTTAAATGAATATGAGACTATTAATCTTAAAAATGCAGTGAGGTTTATAATTTTTTAGCTTTTGGTAATTTTTGTTCCTCTGAAATTTGGGGGAGGAGTGGAGAACAGAGTCAATCCTTCTCAGAATGTATATATCACTCATGTGCCAGAGATGCCAATAGTCTTAAAGGGCAGATAATTTATAGGAATGTCACACTTGGTGTGACAACTATCCATCACGTCTTCTTTCGGAAAATCAAATCAAATCAATTTAAAACAAAACAAAACAAAAGCTATACTTTCCAATTTTGAAGCCATAATGTATCAAAGGGACATTTTCTTCGAAGAAAAGAAAAATCAATAGGCATATATTCTGCAGTCTGTGAATCACAAAGCCCTGTATTTCCACAGCTTAACACCATCTCTCAATGTCCTGCAATGGATATTTGTCATTGTCACAGTCATGAGGCTCTTCAAATAGAGACATATTCCAGAATCCTCCAGGAGATAGATTTCAATAGCACTCTGGGCAATTTATGCAACCTCTTTCCCCACTCAGCTGGGACAGAAGCCATTGGCTCACAGAGGGTTGGTTAAGTGAACAAGCGTTCTGGGTCTCCTGTGGCCTATTTGGCTTCCACTTTGCCCTACCCAAGAGTGAATAATGTCACAGTATCCTCACAAATGTCTTTATCAGTTTTCGTTCTTCTCTCCCCTCTTCTTTCTCTGTTCTTTTTGCCCCTGTTTTTGTAGTTTTCTTCCTTCTTATACTTAACCACCCCCCACCACATCCCTACCCCACCTTTCATGCTCACAGCAGAGGATAAGAGGATATTTAGAGGATATAAGAGGATGTTTAGAAATGGTGAATATGAACAGGCAGATGTGGCACTCAGATACTTTCCTTTTCTCCAACTCCTGACTGGATCATCTCTTTGAGGACCTGACACGTTCAACAGCAGTTATAGGGGTGACACATAGGATTTATAGGAACGTTTCGGTTCCAATCAAGTTTATATCACAGTTTGGGGAATTTGTAAAATAAGAGGCTTAGCTCCTATTTTGTACTTTCCTAGGGAAAAATACACAGTCTACCTAACATAGTAAGATTAGGACTAAAAACACCAAATTGTAGCTTTTATATGTAAGCCTTATATATAAGCTGTATGAACTTATTTGTGAAGGCAAAAATTTGGATTAGGCTCATATTGGAATGTAAGAATCCAAGGGAAGAGAGGTCACAAGACACTATACTAGGAGCATACAAAGAAAATATTTTACTTTAATATTTTTTTACTTTAATATTTTTATTTTGTTTTTTAAAAATATATTTAATAATGCACCTAATAGGCATGGATGAATAGAATGTATAAATATATGTATATGTAAAAATAAATATATAAATATAAAAAATATATATAAATATAAGTTAGTGTTGTGCAATTGAAGCTTTGGAAGACCACTAGATAAGAGTGGTCTTCTGCACCTAAAAATTATTTTTAGCCATATTAAATAAACCCTCTGATAATTTCCTCTTTTCAATATTTTTTATTGATAGATGACAATTTGGCATAAGCTTTGTCTACTTACAGATTTGCTATCATGAATACTTGTCCTTAATCAGTCTCTCTTCTACAGTTATAGCTAGATCCCCATGTGTGAACTTCACCACAGTGAGGTGAATAATGGAACCACAAACCACATGTTATTTTCGTTTGTTTTCATTTAAGTTCATCTCACTCTCCCCATAGCTAGTTACCCATGTGAATGTGAATGGTCACAACCTATGAGTCTGAACTATCAGAATTTCTGAACAATACTCATCTGGAAAATGCAGAGATGACCCTCTCAAGGCATGTAGCAGGACCCTATGGGGAAAACAAATTATAAAGCATAAGTGTCTGTTTTCCCTTTGTGTAAATAGCAAGACTGGTATTTTTTTTTTTAAGATTTTATTTACTTGACAGAGTGAGAGAGAGAGAGAGAAAACACAAGCAGGCAGAGCAGCAGGCAGAGGGAGAAGGAGAAGCAGACTCCCCACTGAGCAAGAAGCCCAATGTGGGGCTCACTCCCAGGATCCTGAGATCATGACCTGAGCCGAAGGCAGACACCTAAGGTGTCCCAGGCATCCTAGGATGCCACCCAGGCCTCCCAGGACTGATACATTTTTTATCTTAATTTCTTAGTAAGATGAAGGATTGTGGATTTTCAAAATTCTCTTTGTTAAAAAAATTACTACTGACTTCAAAATCATTCAGCACTCACCATTATAATTCTTGGTAAAACAGACAAAAAAAAAAAAAAAACCCACAATACCAAAGAGCAATATTAGGAGAGAATAATATCAGGAAAATAGAAAATGTTAACCAATGATGGGCAAGTTGAAAATATTAGTTTAACACTGCCACTTAGCAGCTGGGAGACCTGGGGTGAATTTCTTAACCATGTTGTATCACATTGTTCTCCTTTGAAAAACTCAGATAATTATAACCTACTAGCAATGCTTTTGTGTGGATTAAAAGCCTAGAATATATGTCACAATCAATAAAGCATAGCTACCATTATTACTCTCAGCATTATTATTGTGTTGACAATGTGGGATTTAACCGAAATGACAAGCCCTTGCCTGGCTTGTTAGAATCATTGGCATTATAGATACACACTGTAGGGACAGTTTTGACTCAAATTTTACATATTCTACTTAGGCTAAAAATGCCCACTGATATTAATATCAGAAGTTTGGTTACCACAGAGCTAGTTTCCATGGAATCTGTAAAATCTAGGAGGGAAAGAGGTATAACAGCTTGAATATCTCATATTCCATGACAAGCTACAGGTACAAAAACTATGAAGCTTCACATGAGAGAGGGTAACTGAGAATGGATGCTGATGAGATGACCAAATTTAAGCCAAGTCAGGACGAGTGAAAGAATGTGCTGCTTTCTCACAATGACTGTGGGCTTCAGAATTAGACCTAACTGTAAACCTTAGTTTACTTACCTGGAATGCTGGGGAAGTAACAACATCAGCAAACCTCGTATCATTTCAAGGGATAATGGGAAGATCCCAGGAGATGATGTCTTTGAAGAAGGCTTAACATCCTCAGTGGCTACTTTTTTTTTTTTTAAGATTTTATTTATTTATTTTAAAGAGAGAGTGAGTGGGGAGTGGGGGGTAAGAGGAGAGGAAGAGGGAGAATCCTCAAGCAGACTCCCCGCTGAGTGTGGGGCCTGATCCCACAACCCTGAAGTCATGACCTGAGCTGAAATCAAGAGTTCGATGTTCAATTGACTGAGCCATCAAGGTTCCCCCTTCACTTGCTATTTACCATTGGTTAGTTTTTCCTTCTTCCCTCAAGAAATGTTTGTGAATTCCTGTGCAAGTTCATAAATAACACATTTCAAAAGAGTGAAGTGAAAATACAGATTGTGAAAATAAGCAAGTGTGCCTGGGGGATATGCCCGTTTAGCAAAAGACTCCTCGATAATTAGGGAGGAAATTAAAATTCCATATTTATCTCACAGACATTAAAGAAAGATAAAGGTAGTATCAAGCAGCCCTCAAAATGTGTTGTCTTTTTCCTCATTTCCTACTCAAACTAATTACCAAGGACAACAGAACCATTCTGTTAATTCACACTAATGATGTGGAGCCTCATTGTAAATTACTGAATATCCCAGATTAGTCACTAAATAAATAAGTCCCATAAAAAATAAAACAACAGTGCTGTGATACAGGAGGCAATGTGTCCATTCTGTAATTGCAGCTGTATGTTAATTATTTTGGATAATCCTTTTTTCCCACATATGTGAATGTTTTTCAGTACACTTGAGGTAATATCAGTTGATCTCACCATTTCCATTTCTGATTGGGATCGTTATCTAAGCACTAAGTCAGCTAAGAAATTTGGATAATGAGTGACTCATATTCGAATGTGTCACATTCATATTTTAAATGGTTTTCTTTTTTTTTTCTCTTGTAAGTTTTGATTATTCTTTGAACACCAGAGTACCAAATTACCAAGGAGTAAGTTCACGTGAGTTCAGCAAGCTGCAAAGCAGCCATAATATGACTAACTGATTCTTGTAGACTGTATTTTCAGTCAATATTGCTTCTAATAGTTAAGGCAGTCACGCATGAATCTGCTGTGTCTACTAAAATGGCCACAATAAGTAGTCCAGCTGTCCGAAGACAGTTCAGGTTTATGTGGAAAGACACTTGCTCTCCAGCAGTCCAAGGATATTCAAATGAGGTAGTGAGACATGGGACTCAAGTTTGCATGAGATAGCAAACCACTATTCCAATAGTGGTTCCCTGAGTTCACTATTCGAGAACTCAGAGCACTCTTAACACAACAAACAAGGTTATAATAGGAACACGTTATCCACATCTGATCGACTAACATGAACTTATCTGATAACAAATAACTTGTTCTTGAAGAGAGGGCCCCAAATTCAATTTATATCTCACAGTTCAAGTAAATAAGCAAAGACTGACAAATCTCCCTCCATAAATGCCCATGATTTCATGTTCCCTTTGGTCATATTGAGGAAAGGCAGAGCAGAAAATGAGGTTTGTTCTTCTAAGAAGCTACATAAGCAGAAAGCCCATTTTTTTAAGTACTCCAGGAAAAAAAAATATATCAAGGAGATTGGTATGACAGAAAAAAAAATATTTATAGAAAATTATAGGGGTATAAGGAAAAGAAAATTTAATAAAAATCTTCTAACTGAAAAATTTTTAGCTAGTCATTGATAGCACATGGAATAAGGATTTCCATTTTAAGGTTTTCTCATTTTAAAGAACGTAAAAATTGCCCTTTTGAGGGCAGATGTGCTACTGGTGAGTGAAGGCAAACAGATCCTATCCCTTTCTGAACACCTTGTACAGTTATTTCCCAGTTCAGGATAAAATGAGCGATTTCAAGGAGAGAAACTCATGACAACTAAAACTATAGGGACTGGAAAGCTTCGGTAGCCATCCATGGGCCTATTATATTTCACAGGTAAGATCGCATGCCATAACTAGTTGACATTAACTACAAAAGCTGCAGAAGGGAGGACTGCTTTTTCATTTCCCTATGGCCAAGAATTATTTCCTAATCTGGTGCTTGGTCTATGTTGTGTACTGCAAAAGTGTTGAATATTATACTTACTTTTTATAAAAGTACCTTGATCCTACCCTCTGCCCTATTGATTTACTTTTAATGTATGGACCTTTTTAAAAATTGCAACACAAATTATCTTTACTTTTGGTTCTTCCCTTTGATTACAACCTTGAAGTTTATGTTCTCCAGTTCTTATTAAGACTAGAGCTAGAGGGGCGCCTGGGTGGCTCAGCAGGTTAAGCCTCTGCCTTCGGCTCAGGTCATGATCTCAGGGTCCTGGGATCGAGCCCCACATCGGGCTCTTTGCTCAGCAGGAAGCCTGCTTCCCCCTCTCCCTCTGCCTGCCTCTCTGCCTACTTGTGATTTCTCTCTGTTAAATAAATAAATAAAACCCTCAAAAAAAAAAAATAGACTAGCGCTAGAATTCATCCATTCATCCATACGTGTGGAATTTCTAATTTTATTCTAAGGTCAAGACTGACCATCAAAATAATGTGTGTTTGCACTCTTTTTGTCGCCTCTAGTAAAAGCACTCATAAATAAAGCTTTAGTACTCTGCCATTGACATATATTGAGAGATGTTAAATATTGAGAGTGAACCCGTGGGTCATCATTTATTCATTGTAGTGACGATGCTAAAGACATCAGCTAGTCCATTACCAGGGATCATCTTAAGAGAACTAATGGGAAATAGTTCTTCTGGCTCCAAAATGAAGAAAAAGCAATGATACTCTTAAACAAAAATGTTGTATTTATCATCTGAACAGTACATTTCTTGTCAACCATGTCTCTCCTCTGCTTTGGCTCTCCATTAACTTAGAGAAAAGATTTTGGCTTGCTTTGAGCAGTTGGGTATCAATCTCCTAATGCAAATATATACGTTTTGATGCGTTAATTTTATCCCTGGCTGCATTTGTTAGCTAAGGCTGGGTAATAAATTACCCAAAACATTAGGGCTTTAAAGCAACAAACATTTATTATCTCACAGTTTCTGTGGGTGCAGCTTAGCTGAACACCTCTGCCTCGGGGTCTCATTAGTTTGTGGTCAAATTTTGGCCCGGCTGTCATCTCATCCTAAAGGCTTGTCAGAAGGAAGATCTTCCAGACTCAGTCACATGATTGCTGACTGGATTCAACACTTCACAGGCTGCTGGACTGAATTCTTCAGTTTCTGACTATTGGTCAGAGGTCTTCCTTCGTTCCTTGCCAAAGGGGCCTTTCCATAGGGCAGATCACAGCATGGCAGTTTGCGCAAGTGAGAAAGCAAGAGAAAGGAAGTAGGATGTAAGTCAATGCCTTTTTGTAACCTGGTCTACGAAGAGGTGTTCCATCACTGTTGGTGTATTCTGTTCATCTCATGGAAGCCACTAGTTCTAGCTGATGCTCTAGAGGAGGGAACTGTAGAAAAGAATGAGTACCAAAGGGTAAGTTCCTTGGGGACCACTTTAGAAACTATCTTTTTATTTCCTTATACAGAGTTCCTCTCTGCCTAAGCTCTTAATTGTTTTTATTATTTGTTTTGTACATACTTCCACAACTCTACCTAAAAGGCATGCATGTATCATATGCTAACATATGGGGTTTGTTTAATCAATATCTATCACATGAGACTGAGCAGCCTTTATCATTCACTTTAACAACTACAATAATTACTTTATTAGTTGATCTGCTATGGGGATAGATCTGTTTTGAGGACTAGGAGCACCACAATTTAAAAAAGAAGAATAAAAAAGTCTTGTCTTCAAGAGCAGGTATGGGGAGTCAGTGTAAAATATAATATCCCCATCATCACCAATTTGATTCTTTAAAATCACTGAGTCAGTTTCTACTATTGTCAGGTTCTCTTCTAGCTGGGAGACATTTTGATTCTATGGAAGAAGAGCATCACTCAGGAATGGGTTAGAACTCATGTTCCAGATGAGAGTCAGAGATCGGAGGGGGCTTTATGTTGCACACAGAAATCAGTGATATTTTTAAATGAAGATGTTCAATGGTGTGTTCTGTTTATCATGAAATCAACATGAATATCAAATGATGGCGCCACCCAAAAAGCAGTGTCCAAATGAGCCTAAAGTGAATATGCTTATTTCAAGGAAGGCATAAGGGAATAAAAATGCCAAAGCACCATGTACCTAGAATGGAGTACCTTACTGTTGCCCTTGGGCTCTGGAGCATGATTGTTAGAAGCTTACATTGTTGGAACCATTTTTTTGTTAGGTAATTGATTCTACCTCATTCATCAAAATGGTAGAAGACCTTTGATTTAACAAGTCTCATTAAGGTACACAAACAAAAACATACACAATTTTAAGTATAAAAAATTTGTATCTTTCTAGTCTAGGGAATGAAAAGCTCTGACAAGGTGAAAGAATTACAAAGATTATATAATCTAGCCTCTTCAATTTGTATTTTAGAAAGCTCTGATGTAAATAAGTCAAAAGGCCACTTATCTCATTAGCAACGAGGACAAGGGCTACAAGTTCCCATCTCATGGCTTCTGTCCTGGGGCCACTTTCAATATATCACAACACATTTTTCTAAAAGATAAAGTATATGGGTAGAATCTATTTTAAGAGATTCAAACATCCCATTTGTTGTGTTTGGTTTTTTAAATGTTTGATAACAAGTATTTATTTAAGGAATTCTTCATAGTAAGTTTAACAGTAATTCAGTGATAAAGTAAATTTTGGAAAAATCCAAGTTGAACAAGTTTAAATAGGTTTTTCCATAGCAAGATTTCTCTGTTAATTTTACTCACCATCTGAATGTTTATTAATGTGAATGATTTTTTTTAAAGATAATTCCTTTTTGTATATTTAGGGGAAACCCAATCTTGTCTTGGTTTATTCTCTTTTTATACATATATTTGATGTGATTTTCTAGTTTTTTTAATATATATTATTTTTAGGATTTTTGTATCTATTTTAATGAGTAAAATTGACCTGTAGTATCCTTTTACACACCTTATTTGGTTTTTGATATAAGGGTTATGCTTCTCTCATGGAATGAGTTAGATATTTGCTCTTTTCTAACCATTAGAAAGAGTTTGCTAACTTAAAAAAAAAAAGATATATTGCATTTTGAACATTCTGTAAAATTTACTGTTAAACCCCCTGGTTCTGCTACTTTCTTTGAACATTTTTATTCTTATATATGTGTTTTATTTGAAGATTTGAAGACTAAATTCTCTAATACAGGATTATCTGAGCTTTTAATCCTCTTGAAATCATGTCTATATACACCTTACATTTCCCTTATACTTTTGCTGTCTGTTTCATCAAAGATTTCAAAATTGTAGGAATATAGTTATTGGTAGTATTCTGCTGTCTTTTTAATTTCTGTTTGTAGTGTGGGCTCCTTTTCATTCATAATATTATGTATTTGTGTCTTCTTCTTTTGATGAAAATTGTCAGAGTTTCATCTATTTCGTGGGATTTTCATTTTCATATATTCCAATTCTGGATTCTTGGATCCCTCACCTGACTTCTGTGTGTTCACACTATATTCCACGATTCTAGTCTCGCCTTTGGATTATGAACTCCAGGGCCCTGCAAGGGCCTTAATCACACTCTCCCTGGGTTTTGATGTCCCCCCATTAGTTTTGAATGAGATGCTCCCCACTATTGTAGTATGGTTCCCTACACATAATATAACCTTTCTTTACACCGAGGAGAAGATTTGGGTATCATGTGATTAAAGGTAGCTGAATCTTCAGTCTGTCCTAATTCTAGTTCCTTAAGCCAATTCTATCCCCATCAGAAAACATACTCTACTAATGAAACAAAGCAAGTGTTTGAGTCCAGATGATATTTCCCATCTTTTCCTGATCCCTCTGTACCTTGGGCCCTAACCCTGCCTCTGGAGCTTTGGATCCTGTGTGATGCCATCCCCTTGAACCTGGTGTGTTCAGATGCTCCCATGCTTCTCCCTTACCTTGATCTACTCAGCCAGTATCCAGTCCCGGTCTTCCTTGGCAATGTTCATCTTAAAAATAATCCGTCTGCCCTTAGCCATTTGTGTCTTTAAGGGGGTATGAGCCACTGAGTCAGAGAGAGGACAGGTCCAGAGAGAAAGGAAAAAAAATTGTCTAGCCCCCTGAAAAGGATGCCTGGAAAGAGTTTTCCTGACCAAAAATAAAAGCTTGTGAAGCTGAAGCTTGGGAACTGATTATACTTTATCCCTTGTGTCACTTCCTTTTGGAAGATTTAGCAGCTATAATGTCTCCACTTAAAACGAGATTGAACAATTTCTTTACAAAAAAATAGACCTCTTAAATTAACCAGTCTTTTGAATTTTTGTTAAATGTGTTTAAGCTGATTTTTCTTTCTGCATTATCCTCTTTGTATGACATATCAGTCACTCACATCTAAGAAATATGTGACAGTATCTATCCTGGTGAGTGGATAAGCTTCTCTGGGTCTCTCTTTGCCCAATATTCACTTACAGTTTCCTAATGCCTATACTTCATCTTGAAATAGCTTACTTAGTACCCATGTGACAACAAAAGTCAGGCTGTTTATTTCCTTGCCCTTGTCGTTATTTTGTCCCATGCTGAAAATGGACCTAAGTCTAAAAATTCACTAAAAAAAGTAACTATATAGTATATTGTATAATTGTTCCATTTTTCTTCTCTTACAAATTGGCCACAAATCTCATCAGTCAAAGCCTAGCATAGAAAATTCTCCAGTTCTTTCAAACTGTTCAACAAGGGAAGTGTAATTTTTTTAATCTTATACATGGAGATCAATGCTAAAAGGAATCAACAGATACTCTCCCTGAAGGAAATTGATATCAAATGAACCTAAAAAGTCATCTCTGGTTTGGTATTAATCATTCACTTCATTATCCCCATCTTTGGTGCTCTTGGAATTCTTCAGAGACAGGACCACAATACTGGAGAATATAGAAGGCATCCTTTGTTCCTTGAATTAAGGGCTCTTCTGCTGTCTGTCTCTCCCACTCATTTGTTACATCTAACAATCTGGAAATGAATGTGCTTAATAGGCTTTGTCTGAGAAGAGCTTCATTTCTTTTTTGTGAAGGAAGCCATAGCCTTGGAATTGTCTCCTCATGCACTCCACCTTTTGACAGCACTGAGCCTTTATTTATGAAAGAAGTTTAATTAATGCCCTTGGATAAACTGTTAACCTTTGAAATGGTTTCCTGATGCATGGAGGCCCTTTCTCTTCTGCCAGGAATTGATTTTGGAAATGGCCCTGCCTCCTTATGACTTATGATTCAGAGCGAGGATGAGACCATGCAAAGTGCAGCAGGGGGGGGATGCGAGCCCCGCAAAGAGTGGTGATGAAGGGTTTGCATCAGAATCTGGAAAATATAGATCATTGAAAATGTGTGGAATCAACTTCAGAGAAAGATGATGGTTTTACGAAGAGACGATAATATGCCATTGAGACAAAACTGTAACACTGAAAACATAAGGCAGTTTTCTGCCTTATAAAACAAGGTTCTCAGATTTCTAGTAATATCGTAGGAATTTTTTTAAAAAGATTGGCACAGACGGTGGATACACAGAAAGGGAAAGGAAAGACACAACTTTCAAGCTAATAAATTTTATTGTATTTTCCTGGCAAGACTCCCGGAGACCTTTGCAAAAGAAAAGGATGCCAAAGAGTTATTCTTTAGAGAATATACTCTTATTAATGTAGTCATTGTTCAATGTACATACATTGTTTAATAGGACAGATGTTTAATTGGGTGCTATTTTAGGAAAGTAATTTTTCCAAAACAGAAACATTTGGGGGCAAAGTGTGAGAGGAGTATTCCTAGAAATTTTCTCATGTTTGTGCTTATTCTATTCTGCTCATAACTCTTGGTAAAATTAAGTTACTGTGGCCCCCGATCCGTTTCCGCGGTAGTGCAATGGAGACTTCAAGTTGTCGTTCCAATTTTGCCCTTCAGAAGACCATATTATGGTCTTTTGCCTTGTGCAATGTGCAAACATTGTTTGCACAGAAATTACAGAAAATACAATCTGCCACTGAGGAAAATAAATAAAATTATGTTCTCAGTTATGTTATTGCCACTTCAGATTTTAGACCTTCTCTTATAAAACATATTTGTCTTCTGTACTAGGGATACAGATTGCTTATTAAATTAACAAGGGCCAAGCAATAAAGATCTGAGTTGAATAACAATTCAGAGCCCACTGGACTATAAAATAATTCCATTTTTCTCAATCAGATTGTGAGTGTTAAGCTGTCTCTCACTTGATGAGCAACATCACCACACCACATTTTCCCTACAACCCTGGAATTTTCCAATTACGAGAGAGGAGTATGCTTAAGGCTACGTTATCTATCCTCATAGTCTTTGCCAGCATGGCACATTCTGTGGAGAATGCTGAGAACTGGCTTGAAGTGAAAGAACATTCTTCTGGCCAGGCCAGTGCCGCCCAACTGCATCTGCCCACTAATCAGTTCCGAAGCAGAGCCCTCTGGTAATCCAGCCCCTCCTGCACAGCCAGGACCACTCAGCCACTGCGACTCTGACACACATTTTCTGGAAAGCTCTGTGCAGGTGAATGCTGCCCAAGAGATGTGTCCTGGCCTTCTATAGGTTGTAGAAGAAGGAAGAAAAGATAGGATGTCATGAGTCATGAGGTCCTCCAAAGTCATCTGGAAAAGAGAATGTTCAGGCACTGGGTTTTTTCTGACAGGGGAATGGGGGTGTAGGAGGGGGAGGAGGGAGAGAAACCAATTTCCTCAAGGTATCTTCTTATTTTAAAATTCCTTCTGCATTTTATCACCACTATTCAAGATCTTGGGATGACAGAGTATCATACAATCCAATATCTATCTTGCTCATAGGAAAAATTAAAGCCTAGAGGGCCAAAGTAATTTTCCCAGTGGTGTACACCTTCTTAAGAAACAGCACAGTCTCTATAAGCAACTGATTCTCCAGATTCTTAGTCTGAAGTTCTTACCAGTAGGTAAAAGGAATACAATTCTGATGTATAACTAAAACCAAAACAGCCAGAAATGTAATCTTATCCTCTGCCTAGTAAGAGATGATGATAGAAAGCCTTTGCCTCTGTCCAGCATGTACTAAGAATTGAACAAGGACCCCACCATGATTGATGTCATCTCTACACGTTCTGCTACTTCCCTATAGTTTTTAGGAGAGTGGGAGGGCTGCAGGAATCTCACTAAGTATATTCTCTTCCCTAAATCTGACGATAAGCCCAGGATTAAGTTCTCCAAGATCCGAATTCTACATTTATCGTTATTCCTTGACCTATAATGAAAAGTGATCATGGAAAGTATTCCAAGAGACAGCAAACATCACGTTCTATCATCTCTGAACAGTGTCTAACACTGGGCTTCTGTACTAATGATCCTTCTTCACCATCTTCACTGTGAATTCTCAAGGTCAGTGGTTCTTGAACTTCAGACTACCTCAGATTGGTGATCCCATTCCCAGAGCTTCTGATTCACTGGTAGGTCTGGAGTAGGCCCATGAATATGCATTTCTAACAACCGCCCATATAGTGCTAATGCGTTTGATCAGGGCACCACACTTGGGAGAACCACCACAGTAAAGAAACGTGAGCATAAGTTAAAACAAAAATATTAAGAATCAAAGTCTTTTACATAGATTCTGTAAATCACTGAAGCACACATATTAAATTAATAATACTTTTTTGAAGAAGAGAGGAAGAGATTGAATTTGATTCTTGTGGGAAATGATTTTATTTGTATTACTTGAATTTGGTCAAAAGAGAATAGGTTTATATAATACTGTACAATTAAAATTAATTATGTTTTTAAAATATAATTAAATAATGTTTATCTTATGGTTAATGGATTATTAAGGTTCTCTAATTTTGTGAGATTAATAACCTAGGTTATGTATTTCTAGAAAATCAACCACCCTTATGCCTCAGGAGGCTGGATGCTCTCTTGTGGACAATTTAACAGAATCTCTAGAATTGGGGGCACACAAAACACGGTAGAGAACTGGGATGAACAAGATAAAATAGCGGAATGAGGGAAACACAAATGGAGAACTATAGGATTCTCAACTCTTTTCTCTGGACGTACTTCAGAATGCTTGCAGCCAAGTTTTCCTTCTCACATACCCTGTTCACCCCGCTTTGCCCACAGTAGGAGATGGAGAAAGACTTCTCTGAAGATTCTTCTCTGAAAGGCCTCTAGATACTGACATTTGGACATTCGTAGGGAAAAGCAAAATTGAACCCAACTGTGGTATAGTGATGCCAACAACTGACAAGTCCTGTCCTCATAAACAGAGCTTCTCAATATTTTTATCAAGACTTACAGGAAACTCTCATGCTCACATAGAAGAGGAGTGGTTTCTTTTATTTGTTAGGTGATAAAATTTACAGAATACATCGGTAACTGTTATTACACTGAAAGTCTATTTTATGGAATGATTGTAATCCTAAATCAGCAGGGCACCTGGGTGGCTCAGTCAGTTAAGTGACCAACTCTTGATTTCTGCTCAGGTCATGATCTCAGTGTCCTGGGTCAGGCTCCTTGCTCAGCAGGAGGTCGGCTTGAGGATTCTCTCTCGCCCTCTGCCCCTGCCTCCACTCATGCACGTGTGCAATCTCCCTTTCTCTAAAATGAATAAATCTTTTTAAAAAACCCTAAATCAGCAAACATTGACATGAACATGAAAAGTATTTAACAAATACTGTATCATGCTATTTAGCAGAGTACTGCGAAATAATCAAGAGAGAGCACGGATAGTTTCGAAGATAGACAAATCTGAGTTTCAGTGCTCTTTCTACCAATTACCAGTGATGGGACCTTGTAAATACTTTTTTTTTTTAGAGGGAGGGGCATGTAGGGGCAGAGGGAGAGAGAGAATTCTTGAGCAGGTTCCACGTCCAGCACAGAGCCCAACTCGGGACTGGATCTCACAACCCTGAGATCATGACCTGAGCCAAAATCAAGAGTCAGACGCTCAACTGAGCCACCCAGGTATCCCAAGGACCTTGTAAATGCTTTTTAACCTCTCTACACCTCATCTATAAAATGAGGAAAATAAGGGTGGCCACCTGCTATGATTATCGAGTGAAATTCTTAGCTCACCATGTGAAATTCTTTGTTTAGTTCTTAATGCTACATGGGAACTAGTAAACAAACTTTAATCATAAAATTTAGCAGCAATGGCCATATCATACTCATTATTACTAAAAGTACACTCGTAATAATGTGCAGAAAATTTACAATTATAAGAGAAATTGTCCCCAACTCTAATTTTAGTCTTTGTGATAGTTTTGCCTACCTAAAATAATGTTTGCTCTAAAATGATAATTAGATCTTTAAGATCTTTAGTTTTAGTATTCTTTGGAGTGACAGCAGCAGAGTAGAGATTAGAAAAAGAAAAGAAATGGGAAGATATTTTCAAAATGTAGACTTCATAGATCTTATTACTCAGGAGTTTATGTGTGTTGCCTCATTCTAGACGAATAAACAACCACAGGAGAAAGACAGCTTCTGAGTCGCACACAGCGGTCAAGACTGTGGTTCTAAGAACATTTGGCACTTGGTGAGTTACATCTGAACTCATTTCTGTGGTGTCGCTACTGGATAATAGAGTCCTGGAAGACAGACATTCGGGATAAAACTTTGGGGTCTCGGTGATAATAAGATTCTGTGTTTCCCTAAGGGTTTCCAGATGTTATTTCTACTAAGAAGAAGGGATGAGGTGTTTGAGAGAGGTAGATGGAAACTCCAGGCTCAATCCTTTCTGCTGAATCAGTGAATCCTTCATATTCTGACCTTTAGGTTGTGGCGCTGGGTTCATCCATTTACAAAGGTGTACAGCTGAGTAATAGGAACCGGAGTTGTCCCTTGGGCAATCTGTAGAGGAAGGGAGTTTTTCACTGTGACTGTATCATTTGTTAATAATACAGGCTCACTTCAATATGAGCAGAGAGTTCATTATAAAAATCCGAAAAGGGAATGACTTGCGAGACACTGTGGACATAAATATTATGCCCTTTTTAACTGACAGGTGAAATGAAGGGAAGAAGGATGAGGTGCAGTCCCATAGGCCAACAGTCAGTGGCAGAAACATACTTCAAAGGCTGTGGTCTTGAACTCTCTGTCCGCATTCACCTTCCCGTATCCTTGGGCCTTGGCATAATGTTGTGCTAATTTGCCTCTTCTGAGAAGGAATTTCTCCAAAGATGGGAGAAGTAGAGTCCTCAGAGGAAGCTCTTGTCCAAATATCATGCAAAGTAGAGGAAGAGAAACTTCTGTGAAAGCCAGAAAGGAAATGAAACACGATTAATTAAGTATATCACCTAATCAAGGGAGTGTGTAGTGCCTATTCATGTATTAACCGTTGTAGCCAATTGGGGAAACTTCAAAATTTACTCACAGAACTACAAGTGCAGCAACAAGAAGTACCTCTTGTGAGGTGATTGTGGTGTATTAAAGGCAGGCATATTCCCACCACACTAGAAAATAATTTAGATTTCTATCTAACATCCTGCCCTTACAGAAAAACTATAAAATGCTCTTCAAAATTATAAACAAACATGGAAGATGAATGCTTTCTCTAAAAAGCCTAATATTTATAATTTCCAAAGATATTTCTATGGCCTTACGATTGGAACATTGTTCAGAGGACAAGGTTATCTGTATGTGTGTGTATATATATATATTTATACTGATTATATATGATCACATATGTGTTATATATAAAGTATATATATACAGGATATATCATATAATATATATATTATGATTCTCTGTCTAGATGACAGAGAATCTAGAGACAGAACTACATCTGCATAAAATATTGACCACTTTTCTCTATATAAAGCTGCCATATTTCTAGGGATAATTTCTTATGTGTTAGATATTTGATCCCATCTGTCAGAATTCTACCTAATAGAATTTGCCCAGGACACCCACTTCCCAGCACACTACAATCTACAGTAACGGCCTTGATCTCTACAACTAATTCTACATTTCCTTCTCATGGTCCTTTGCCTAAATATTGTATAGAATAAGGAATTGTTGACAACAACAGGCTAAGAGAAGGCATTTTAAGATCAAGGAAGAAGGGTATTATTGAACTGGTATGATACACTTTACCTAAAAACTATTTAGGAGCAGCTCAATAGTGTTTGTTCAGCCTTAGACTTAATAGACTTTATTAGGAAATATCTTAGAGAAAGAAGATGCAAGAAGGACCAAATGACAGGGCATCAGACTGCCTCATATTTTCCCTCATTGTTGGGGAAGTGACGACAATGACTGGGAGATCTATGGATGATCAGCCAGCTAATGATTTTAGAAATCTCCGTATAAGAATAGGAATGCACCTTAAAAAATCTATATACATAGAACATGGGGCACCTTGGTGGCTCAGTGGGTTAAAGCCTCTGCCTTCGGCTCAGGTCATGATCCCAGGGTCCTGGGATCCAGCCCCGCATGGAGCTCTCTCCTCAGCAGGGAGCCTGCTTCCCCCTCTCTCTCTGCCTGCCTCTCTGCCTATTTGTGATCTCTCTCTCTGTCAAATAAATAACTAAAATCTTAAAAAAAAAAATCTATATACATAGAACCTCTTTCAAAGCATTTGCCTTTTTGCCCCAGAGGACCAAATTATGGTCAGATCCAACAAATACCACAAAAGTTCCTTAAAAATAAAACTCAAGAAGAACCTTGAAAGATAACATCTAAAGAGAGCATGATTCTACCTTGCTCTCATCTATCCTGGGCTCCTATTCTTCCCTGTGCCCACTCCGAAATTTCACTTCCTTCTCTGTATGTGCCCCACCCCCTACCCCCACCCTGAGCTTATCACACTTCCCTCTCAGATTCCCTGATTCTATCTTATTTCCTTGGGAGGTAGGGAGGGGTGGTAAAAAGAATTGGAAGATGAAATGTGAGCCAGACAAACATATGGCAAGATGTAGAAGAGTAGCCGCCTTTTATTTAATTTAATCTTCTTTATAATGAAATGCTCAACCATACACACAATTACGAATTTCCATTTTATTTATGTTCCGGGGAAAGAGAATCATCTTGACCTTCAGAAGTCAGTGGGTGATGCTGATCTCAATTGCTACGGGCTCATCCCATCCAAAAACCTCTTAATTTTACTTGTGAAACAGATAACATGTACCATGATATTTTATAAAATGTTAATGTTCAGATACAGCCACACTCTGTGGATGGTTTATGTTCCTCAATCTTCTGGTCCCATGACAAATAGGTTTCTTTTTCCCAGAATGCTTCAGCTTTGAGTGTACTGTCTCCCTTGACTAGGGATCTTCCCTCATGGCCTGCTCACATACTCCCTTTTCCCGAAATATGTACTTGAAGTGTATGATTCTCAGAATTCTAGCTCCAAGTGGTAAGCAAAGAGAATTTTGTATGAAAACATGCTTTGAAACTAGGCACTCTACTATTACAGTGTCTCAAGAGATATACTTGTGAGTAACAATGAACTGTGAAGTAAGGTAGAAAGGTAAGATGGATTGTTAGAAGAAGATTTATGATTTTATTAGTTTATC
Source organism: Mellivora capensis (assembly GCA_004024625.1). Taxonomy (NCBI): domain Eukaryota; kingdom Metazoa; phylum Chordata; class Mammalia; order Carnivora; family Mustelidae; genus Mellivora; species Mellivora capensis. The sequence goes on along the minus strand of PISX010001384.1, from coordinate 37,174 downwards.
TCTAGTTCTGTATTTTTGAAGTGTCCAAATGACATTACTCTCATGACTTCAAAAACCAGTGAATGGTAAATAATATATTAGGAGCATTTGATAAATTAAAAAGCTTCAAGTAGATAATAATTCTCTAAAAGCTCAATTGAATGCCTCTAGAGCTTTACTGTTGGATTAATCTGACAGTTTTAATCAGGATACTCAATATAAGTTGTTTATTAACACATACTTCCTCAGGATTAACATCCATACTTCACAATTCACACGTATAACATCAGCATTTCCAATCTTTCGGAGCAATTTTATGTGTAACCTTTCCTTAGAGCCTATTGTCTCATGTCAAAGTGCTTGCTCTGTCATTAACAGGAGTTAGGCAGCGATTAGAAATGAGAAAGAAAAAGGGAGCAGCCTGCACAGCCTTTTCCCTCAGCTTTTAACACATTTTATTAAGATTATAAATTTATATCTTCTGCATTATCAAAGCATCAATTATAAATTTACATATCTCTTTCCTCACAGCACATTGCCTGATGAGCTCCCCCAAGGCAGGGACTGTTTCTTAGCTGACATAGGAACTAGTACTGTGTCCACATAGCAGGAGAGCAATAATGTTTTTGTTGAACAAACAAATGGTAAAAGGTTGCTTGTCAATATTCACAAGTAAAAATGGTCCAGCATATAACAGACACTGTTCAACCACATTGGTTGTTCATAATAGCTAAGTTACATTAACAAAAACATTGAGGGGCCCTCTCTTCACATGAGAACTAAAGCTTAAAAAATATTTTTTAATGACAAATTAAGAAACATCCATATGACATTTAGAGAACTTTATAGACCTCACCAAGGCAACAACTACCATGTTAGAAGAAGAAAATAGGCATGATATTTTCAAAAAACTTTTTTCATTTTGCTTATCTCTATTTTATTTTTTTAATATTTTATTTCTTTATTTGATAGAGAGAAAGATCACAAGTAGGCAGAGAGGCAGGCGGGGGCGCTGGGCGGTGGGGGGGTGGGGAGGAGAGCAGGCTCCCTTCTGAGCAGGGAGCCCAATGCAGGGCTCCATCTTGGGACCTTGACCTGAAGGCAGAGGCCTAATCCATTGAGCCATCCAGATGCCCCTATTTTGTTATTTTTTAAAGTAGGCTTCATACCCAACATGGGGCTCGAACTCATAATCCCAATATTAAGAGTTTTACACTCGGGACACCTGGGTGGCTCAGTGGGTTAAGCCTCTGTCTTTGGCTCAGGTCATGATCTCAGGATCCTGAGATAGAGCCCCGCGTTGGGCTCTCTGCTCAGCAGGGAGTCTGCTTCCCCCTCTCTCTCTGCCTGCTTCTCTGCCTACTTGTGATCTCTCTGTCAAATAAATAAAATCTTTAAAAAAAAAAAGTCTCACACTCTACCAATTGAGCCACCTGGGCACCCCCAAAAAGTTTTTAAAAAGTAAATGTCTATCAAGAGAATTTAAAATTTTATGTTTTAAAAATTTCTTATTTTAAATGTCAATAATTATCTTAATGTTTTAATAAAAGATGCTGCCATTTCCCTTTTGCTAAATAATCAAAATGTTTCAACTTTAAAATTTGGACTTCATTAGTTTAGGTTTGTTCCCCTGCACAGAAGTGAAGATGAAAGAATTATAGAGCAAATTTTTCAGGAAGACAGCTGCACACCCCATTTAAGAGATTTGACACTATAGTAGAGCATTCAGCATGAACATTTTTCTCTTCCCACCATATGTCAAAGTGATCCTTTCTTCTAGTCCTGCATTAGTAGGACCAGCAAGGCAGGCTGGGTCTCAGTGCACATTCAGGAGTCGGGGAGCCCAGAGGAGTGGTCAAAAGCAAATTACCAGCCAGACCCTGACTAAATTGCATTTAATAAAAATCCTATTAATTCATCCCTGCCTGGAAACTCATGATCCAGATTGCTTCTCAATGGTCTTGTGTACCAAAGAGCAGAACGATGGCCTATCTTCATGTCACAGAAACAATTTTAAGCAGAGACTTACAGTATTGCAACAAAATATCCAAAACCAAATTGAGTTATATAAATGGTTGAAAACCAGCAGTACTTTCAGGTTCTACTTTGCAGGTTAGGAGAACTCTGATTAATGTAGCAACCGTGGTGCAATAGGGTACAGCTATGAATGAAGAGTAATACAGAACATTCAAGAACAACCTTGCATATAGGCAAGTCCACCGAGAGGACAAGAATCACAAGACTTCCCTTAGCTGTATGAGCTTTGGTTTCCACCAAACTTCAAAGAGATGGTAGAAAATAACTAGAATGTCCAGGCAGCTCATTCAGAGATCTGTCCATCTATGTATGCTTCGGTCTATACCTCTCCATGACATTAAACATATATTCCCTGACTATCAAACACCATAAAGCAGATTTTTTTTTTTTAGTATTTTTTTCAGTTATCTATTTTTCAGTGCTGAAAATAACGCCTACCACATGGAAGGTGTTTAATAAATATGCACTGGATGAATGGATAAATGAATGAGTGAGTTAGATAAACAATTGTATTCTTATTTGCTTCCACCCCCATTAAACCAGCTCAGTGCTTGCAGCCCAACCTCTGGCCCTTGAGTGACAATGAAGGCGTTTCTAGACTCTTTTGGCCACGTCTCCATAATAAAAAGGCCTGTGGTAACTTTACCAAATATGGCCTCAAGCAATGTAAATTTCCTTTCCCAGATAAGAGTAACAAGTTCTAACTGGATTAAAAGTTAAATCTCAGCTCTGCCTTCACCTGAAGCCTGTAGCAGGCAGTGGGGAACGATTTTCCTTTCTGCTTCCACCAGTTAAGGCTGGAGGAGATTGGATATAAAAGTAACAGAAATACCCATACTTCTTACATGACAATCACTGTCAGTGGTGGGTGTCACGTTTCCGAGGCTTTGCAGGTATTTGAAAGCTGGCTTCCTCCTGTAGGTGTTGATATGAGTTCTTTGAGGTCTCCTTCACAGGCCCGATCACTTGCGACTCCTATGACAGGGAAGCGTCTCTCCTTGAGCCTGTGGCTTTCAGTCCCACTTCAGCTTCTTTCCCCAGTGGGGACACCTTTCAGCTAGCTACCACCTGGGTCCTCTTATCCTGGAAGGAAAACCCCTCAGGCAAGATTCATTTTAAAATGTCATCAGGATTGGAGCGCCTGGGTGGCTAAGTGGGTTAAGCACCTGACTCTTCGACTCTTGATTTCAGCTCAGGTCATGATCTCAGGATCACAGGCCAGAGCCGGACTACAGGCTCTGCACTGGGTGTGGAGTCTGCTTGGGATGCTCTCTGTCTGCCCCTCCCCCACCACTCTCTCTAAAAAAAAAATGTCATCAGTATGATGCCCTCTGACACAGCACTCACACCCTATTGACGTGTGTTCCTGAGGAATGCATTTTCTTCTCAACTACAGCATTCTCTCCTTCCACACAAGCCACTTCAGCTTTCTCAAGCATGACTGTGAGACCCATGCCCTGTGGTCCTTTAACTGTGAACTGGCCAAGTCATCCATGATGACAGCCCTTAACAGCCTTAGGCGAAAGGGATATATCCCTTAAGGGCACTGTGGCCCCTTAATGCCATTTCTTTTTCTTTCTTTCTTTTTAAGATTTTATTCATTTATTTTAGAACGAAAGAGAGAGAAAGTTCAGTGGGGAGGGGCAGAGGAAGAGGGGGAGAGAAATTCAAGCAGAGTCCTGCTGAGAGCCCCACTTGGGGCTGGATCCCACAACTCTGAGGTCACGACCCCCAGCCAAAACCAAGAGTCCTGGAAGCTCAGCCCATGGCGCCATCTAGGCACCCCACCCTTAATGTCATTTCTACCTAGAGATTGTCCTCATAAGATCCTTTCTTGATCTTACTTTACCCTTATTTTTTATCTTGGCGAAGGGCCCCCATAAAGAGACCCAAAATCATGCAACCAGTACCCAAATAAGCAGCTCAAACTTGAATTAGTAACATTCATCTTGATAGTCTATGACAAATTTTATTTCGGTTCTTGTAATTTATTATGCCTGGGTCTCTAGGTGAAAACACCCAGTTGAACAGCCTGCTACATATATGTATAAATATACAATCAGAAGTGGCACATGGGCCTTAAATCCCATGCTGGTCTTGATCCAGTCATAGTATCTGTCAAAGAGCTCTGACCTCAGGAGATCCAGACTCAGGGGCGAGAATGTCCTTGTTGATTAGTGATCAGCGACCCCTCTAGTCTTAGGGGCTGGACATATTCCCTCCATCCTTCAATTGCTGGCCAGGACCTTCCTTAAAGCTAGAACTCCCCAAAACTAAGGTGATAGCATCCCCCTAATTTTATCCTGATCCCTGTCTACTGAATTCCTATCTTCATGTCCTTTTCAAATGATTAGACCCCTGGCATCTCAACCTGACCAAGATTGTCACCAGGGTCACCACTGTTCCCCAGGCACTGTTCTATAAAACACCAGCCTTCCCCCGGAGAAACCGGTTCTCCACAAGGAGAATTCCATTAGCCTGAACCTATCTGTGTCTTTTATTCCCTTCACCTCTGCTGAGGCCCCAGCAGTGTCTCATAAACAAGGAGAAATAGTATTTATACACATAAAACAATGAGAAAGTAAAGCAAGCATTATATAATAAATGATCAATTAAGTACAACCTACATTTGGCCTACATTTGTCAAGGAAAATATTAAAAGGAAACTTATTTCATTGCATTATTATTTACAATAGCCAAGACTGGAAACAAAGTTATGTGTGTATATATGTATGTATATATATTCAACCATAAAAAAGAAGGAAATCTTGCCATTATAACAATGTGGACGGACCTTGAGGACATTATGCTAAGTGAAATAGGACAGAGAAAGATAAATACTTGATAATCTCACTTATATGTGAAATCTGGGGGGAAAAAGAAAAGGCGTAACACATAGAAGAAAAGCTCAGATTTGTGGTTACCAGAGGCGGGGAATGGGGGAAATGGAGAACAAAAGAACAAACTCCCAGTTATGAGATATCCTGGAAATGTAATGTAAAACATAGTGACTGTAGTTAACACAGCCATATGGCATATTTGAAAGACTCTAAGCGAACAAATCCTAGAAGTTTTCATCATAAGGAAAAAAGGTTTTTTAAAATTTATATGAGATGATAGATGCTAACCTACTGTGGTAATCATTTCTTTCTTTTTAAGATTTATTTATTTACTTTGGAGGAGGGGAGGGGAAGAGAGAGAGTGAGAGAGAGAGAGAGAGAGAATCCCAAGCAGACTCCCCACTGAGCGTGAAGCTCAATGTGGGGCTTGATTTCCCAACCTTGAGAGCATGACCTGAGCCAAAATCAAGAGTCAGACACTTAACTAACTGAGCCACCCCGGTGCCCCTGTGGTAATCATTTTATGATGCATATTAGTCAAGTCATAATGCTGTATATCTTAACCTTAGATGGTGCTGTATATCAATTTTATCTCAACGAGACTGAAAAAAAAATAAAAAGTAAAACAAAGAAGAGGTATAAATCATAGACAAAAAATCAAAATTTCTCTAATGTAGACAAATTGTCTCAAGAGAATTGACAGAAATATTATTAAAAATATCAGATACAATAAAAGGAACATATTACGTATCAAGAACTCATTGTCTAACTCTTCACAATATACCCTAGACACTGTTCAGGATTTCTAGTTGGGATGGTGCACAATGTTCCTCTTCTCTAGCATGTGTAAAATAATATTACTCTGACAAGGAACGTCTTTGGATTACCATTTAAATAATTTAGATTCTGGAAAATTTGCACATTATAATTCCTCCTCTCCAAATGCAAAATCCTTACATTAGGTTTCATGATGAACATAATAAAACTTTTTTTAAAACCTAAAAGTAACATTATTCAAAACTCCCAGTTGAAGTTATTTGCGAGATGCACTTTTCTGTATGGCTCATTTCAGGCCTCTGCTGCCACTTGGTTGAGATGAATGAGCCCCGAGAACAGGAGTGAACTCACAGATTTGCTGCTATTATTCAACTGAAGACAGTTTCCCAGAAGGCTAGATTAACAGAGCACAACCTGCCAGGTTCTGCTTTGAAGGTTGAATCTTCACAGTAAAAAGAAACAAACATCAGAGGAATAAAATGCAAGACTTAGTTTGCTCCAGATTGCAGACTCCAAAGATTATCATTCCTTTAAGTTTAAAGTCTATCCTCTCTACTCCCATGCTGACTCCTCTACTAATAGCAAAGTACTCTTTTAAGGGATTTTTCTAAAGGTCCCTTAGGATTCACAGTTTTCTCCCCCCAATATCTTTGTCCTAACTATCTGACCATACCTTCTCTTTTTATGACCCTGAAAAGAAAATGTTCAGAACTTTCTTCCTGAATATCTTCCAAAATACTTAGAGTTTCCTAAACTCAGGACCAAGTCTTGTCCTACCCTCCAGCTGATCTAGAATCTTTCTTGAGACACTGTTCCCATGAGAGCAGCTTGGATGAAGGCTTGGAGAAGGTGTGCTCAATATGACTCTTCATATTTTAATCTCGGTTCTGCTGATGATGAATTGGATGGTTATTACTTCCTTTAAGATATAGGTATTTCATATGCATTAAAATAGATATCGAAAGATCCAACTTGCTGCATATATTGGATCTGATTGCTCTGAAAGTCTTCCAAATCAGTGACCAGACAAGTCACTTATAACCAGTTATAAACATTATGACAGGCCAAATCACAATCATCAGGGCTCTGGAAGTAATCAGATCAGCAAAGTTTCGATTTGACTAATTCACTAAAAATCATGCAACCATAATTTGGGCTCCTTTGGACATTTTTGTTCCAAACTAAACTTGAGAAGGTAGGCAGAAAAAATAAAAACAAAAACAGTCTAACATGAAACATCCAAACTGAGTTTAACACAAGATTATGAGAGGCAGCATAGCGTGGTAAAGCAAGGAGACCCCTTGGCAAAAGCCTGATTTTGACTCCTTGGCTCCATGACTTACTATGTGATCTTGGGCAAGTACTTAACCATTCTTTTGCCTCAGCATAATCTTCCCTCTTCTTCCGTGGGAGTTGGAAGAAGCCAATGAACTGGGCATGATCTGGGCCACATCTTACTTGGTCTTGTGGGGGTGTTGGAGTAGATTCATTGGCACTTATCACAAATGTGTTTCATCTTTGGGGTCTCAGTCTTATACAATGAGATGATTTAACAACCTGTTTCATTGGACTAGCTATTACAATTATCTTGCATTCCTGTTACATTGTATCACACATTACTTCTTCTAGCTATTACCTTCAGAAAAGATTAAAGAATCATAAAGGAATATCCATATACTCCTTTTACCAATGTAAACATTTTGCTGTGTCTGCTTTCAGCCTCTCTCATATATATGCATGTGTGTGTGTAAACATATATTTTACCAAATCATTTGAGACTAGGTTGCAGACATTATGACCCCAAATATGTCAGCATGTCTCCTAAGAACAAAGATGTTCTCTTAAGTAACCATAATACAATTATCACACTCAGGAAATTTGACATTAATTGAGTACAGTTTTTCTGGCAATGTTCATTATAGCAATTTTTTTTTTCTATTTCAGCATCAAATCTAGAATCTTGAATTACATTTAGTTATATTATGGTACTTATTATAACATCACTGCACTAAACTTATCATTAGTCTGCCAGTATCAGGCTAAATTATAAACTCCCAATGACACACACTATATTTTATTGATCTTTATACTTTTGGTATAAACACAGTTCTTAGCACATAAAAGGGATTTGGTGTCTTTTGATGAAAGACTAGTTGCAAGTTATTTGTCAGTTTTTCCCATATTAACTTAAGTACCATAAAAAGCAAGAATTTGACATAGTGATATTTCATATATCCTTACTTCTTGGATCCCAAAAAGTAACCTGCCAATCTCACAGAGTCAGAGAGAGCCAGAGCAGGACCAGAATCACGTTTCCAGCTCCTGGTACATTGTGCAATTGGCCATTCCAGGCTGGCTGTGTCAGCCCCCCTCAAAATCCGTTACAAATACATCAAATGCAATTTCCTTGCTCAGCATCTCTGAATCTGAGCAACTTCACTAATGAAAGGAACAAGCGTAATTTAATCTCTCGAACTACCCTTCTCTGGTCTAAGCCATTCGCATTTAGAAAAACAATCAAGGCACTGAAACAACCTTTTACAATTGAGATGGATTTATGTAGATCGGCTATCACTGGGCATCAAACAACAAGCTCTTTTCCATCATCACATGGAGCATTGTGCAGTGTTCAACTGGAGTGTCGGAACATGAATATCACAATCAATTTAACAATTAGCATTTTCCAAAACAATAGACACATTATGGGTTGGAACAGTAGTGTACACGTCAAACAGAGAGCCATTGACCCACCACTTAATGGCTGCTTTAGTCCCTTTTATGTAGGCTTAATGAACAAGGATGAACATTTGGGAAAAATTTTACTTGGAAATTCATTTTTAAAACATATTTTATTCAAGCAATATAATTTTCCACGTCTTTTCCAAAATGACCGAGAAAGAAAATAATACAGATTGTACAGATTAATGCTCTTGCTGATTTTCAGTAGCATACATATAAATTCCCTGACATTATAATATAATGTCATAATACAGTCTTATAATAATATTATATAAATGAATACACGTTATCATTTTACCAGCTTGAAAAGATGGCTTATATTAAGAGGGACCCAATTCACATTGTATCTCACAATTTTACCCTAATGAAATTAACCATTTCATACATAAGTTGTTAAATTGCAGCTTTTCCTGTAATAGGAAAGGGAAAGCAGAGTTTCTCTGGGTTTAAAAATCAAAGAGAGAATTTCCATTTTATTCTTAGAGGCATCAGGCAGATAGTCTCCAGAGTTCTGCTCCCTTGACCCAGGTTTATTTTTTTCCTGATAAACCATATGGCTATCAATGTCACATGTCACCTGGTCTATAAAAGAATCAAATAAGGGGAAGGAATGTGTTGAGGGAGGGGAGGGGGCAAGATTGCTGATTGAGAGGCTGATTCAATTCTGAACACCGGAGTGGTCCAGCTAGGGTAGCTGAAGAAGAGTTTGGGGCTTTTTGTTGTTTGCTGTTGCCTTTTCATGTATGTCTTTCCTCTTCTACGGGACTGTAAGCAATTTGAGGGCAGAAACTATCTTTTTTTGCCTCTACACCCCACAGCCTTTCACCCAGTGCCTTGAGTATGGGAAATGCTTTATAAATGTCTGCCAGATAAAGGAAGGAAGGAGGGAGGAAGGGACAGAGGGAGGGAGGGGAGGGAAGGGATGGAAAGGGAGAGAGGGAAGGGAGGGGAATCCAGGGGAGGGGGTGGGGCGATGGGGTAACTGGGTAAAGGGCATGAAGAAGACCACATGATGTGATGAGCATTGGGTGTTATACACAACTGATAAATTATTGAACACTACATCTGAAACTAATGATGTACTATATGTTGGCTAACTGGATTTAAATTAAAAAAAAAAAAAAGCTCTCAACAAAAAATCAGATCTCATCTCTTCCTGACATGTAACTGGGCTTGGATCCTGTGCCTGCAGCAGGGCCCTTCCTTGCACACCCTCCTTGTCCACCTGGCACCACAGGGAATCTAGGGCTCACCAAACACGACCACAATGATTCTTCTTCCAGAGCTTTTTACCACTTATCACATTCTTGCCTAACCGCTAAGGACGATGTTCTTGATTGACACCTGAGAACCTTATGGTATTAGATCTATAAAGAGATGTAAGATACTTTAGTCCAACCCCCTTATTTAAGAGATGAGGAAATCAAAACATAAAGAGCTGATGTGACTTGTCATCCCTCCAACAACCAGGTCATCACACAGGCAGCCCTGGAAAACAGATTGTCTTAGATTCCTGATACTTTTTTTCTCTTGAAATGATTTCAAACTTTCAAAATAGTTTTGCTGCCATGATGCCCTGTTACTGTCAATTATTTTAGAATGTATTTCCTATATTTTTCTGCGAAGCCCCAACAAAATTATCAAAATAAAGAACTAAGTATTAATATGTCACTACCATCTAATCTACATACAAGTTTCCCCAGTTGGGCAAGAGTGTGTTTTAGCAGAGGGTTCCAATGGAGGATCTTTTTTGGTGACCGTGTTTCTTTAACCTCTTCAGTCTCAAATAGTTCCTCCAGGCTCCCCTGGCTTTAATGACATTGACAACTTTCATGATTACAGGCCTGCTGTTTAGATGGGTGTCCTTCACTCTGGCTCTCTGACCTTTCCTCATGGTTATGTTCAGGTTCCTCATGGTTATGTGATCTGTTTTTGGCAGAAATATCACAAATGTGATGCTGTGGTCTTCTTGTACCCCATCAGGTGCTATATGATTTTACTTTGTCCCATTTGGTAATGTTCATCTTGTTCACTTGGTCAAGTTGTTGTCTGAAGATTTCTTTTCCATAAAGCTACTCTTTGCCCCTTTGGGAAGTTATTTTAAGAGCTTCTTCTAATCTTCATCAAATTTTCTACCACGTAATTGCATCCATTGCTGTTTCTTGCATGAATTATTATTACATTGGCTGCCAAATGATTTTCCTCCTCCGTATACATTAGGCAGTTGGTAGTCTACCATAAGGAAAAGGTTTACTATTATTTGTTTTGATACTGAAATTGTCTCTTGTTTAGCCATCTGGGCTTTCCATGTCTTTTTTTTTTTTTTTTTAATTTCTTTTCAGCGTAACAGTATTCATTGTTTTTGCACCACACCCAGTGCTCCATGCAATACGTGCCCTCCCCAATACCCGCCACCTGGTTCCCCCAACCTCCCACGCCCCACCCCTTCAAAACCCCTCAGGTTGTTTTTCAGAGTCCATAGTCTCTCATGGTTCACCTCCCCTTCCAATTTCCCTCAACTCCCTTCTCCTCTTCCATGTCTTTTTGAAATGTCCTCCTCGCTTGAGTACTTCCTTAATGTCTACCATAATGAAGAACCTCACATTTATTTTGTAATTATCCTGATCTGTCCCTTGAATCAGCCATTTCTCCAATGAATTCTGGTTTTTACTGAAGCATGGGTTTGAGGTACCAGTATCTCAGGATATCTCTTTGGACACAGTTAGGAAATACATGCATGTATATGCATACATATACTATACATATAAATGTATACACACATACAACCTTATCAATATTTATTGACATATGTATATATCCACCTATACCTAAATACTGAAAACTGTGAGTTCAAACCAATACCATAATTCCAGACTAACCTCATGGGTTTATTCGTTTTTCTCACTTCTTCTCTTTCCTTTTGATCTTCATTATACTTTCTTATTCACTCAGTCCCCCAAAGTGTGACCAGTTCCCCATGAGACTACCTCTACCATAAATTCCATGCAGATGATCTCTCACCACCCCTAGCCACAGGTGCACAGGTATCCTCTGCATGGAAGGCTCTGATCTGCCCCACATTGCTGCTGCCATTACCTTGGTCTCCCACCCAGGGTGCTCTCCTCACCTTATTCTCCGCCTTTGTGACCTATGGTGGGTCACACCACCAGTGCCTGAACACCGCAGCCTTCTCCTCCCTCTTGGGCTATACACTTTGCCAGGCTATGCACATGCCCTTTGCACCCACTAGAGCTCCAGGTTCCCAGGCCAGGCCATAATCATCCAACATGTGGACTTTCTCCTCCTCTACCAGTCGGTCTTCTATACCCATCAGTGAGCCTCCTAAGCTTCTGCTTCCTTGCAGCAAGGCCTTTTCACCCACCTGACTCCAGCATCTCTTGCTGGCATTTCCATAAGCATCTCACTTGCCCCTCCCTGTGAAGAAAACCTGCTCCTCTGAGCACCTCTCAATGGGGCTTCAACACCTACCCCAGTCAGTGCAAACACCACCTTCGACCTGCTCAAGCAACAGTACCTGTCCCATCTCACTGCCATTGCCACTAAGGGGTGCCTACTTCACTCAGCCCCACCTAAGGGCTTTCAGACTCAGAAGAAAGGGAGGAAGGGAGAACAGATTCTGAACTAAAAGAATCAATGTTCTACCCAGTTATTGTTTATAACTCCAAATGTCTATATTGAACACCCATTATCAGGATGTCTCTATTAAAAATCTAAGAAAGACAAGTATTCTATCACCAGATCAAATCTATTCTTTGAAAAAGATACCAACATACAGGATAGAATAATGCATCTTCTGAGGTTCTCAACAAATATTTATTGGCTAAGAAAAAATATTTCTGTTACCACATACGTAGCAGTGCAACCGAAATTCAACTTCACGTCATCTTTTGTGATGGTCATAAATTATATACTGTGATGTATGATTAGTGAATTAGAGACATTTAAGGAATTGAATTAGTGAACTTAATCCAAGTATATTTCAGCATTTGTTCATTCCACCCTTTTGTATTCTAGCCATAAGCACCAAAGAAAATTCTTTTGTCTTAACGGGTATTTTTAATGAGAAATCTATAGTGAAAAACGTTGGTTTATTTTGAACTAAATCACTTCAATAGGCAGGGTGACACAATTGTGGCTGAAATCTATGCTATCAAATTGACAGTAAAAATGTCTATTTTTTTAAACGAATTTGATTTGAAATGGCCATAACCTTCTGTCATTATACTAGCACTTAAAATAAATTTCTTCTTATGTCTCAGCATTTGTGACACCAAAGGAAAATCCTTTCTTATAACAAGCCCACACCAAAGGAATAAAAATTTAAAAGAGTTGATGGCAAATATTAAAACCCTAAGTCAGTATAAACTGTGCCATTTTATTTAATTTATAATTGAATATCTTCTAAAAGCTTTGGTTATGATTTGTTTGAAAAGTGAAGTTTTGTTATGGTTTCTGTTGGTTTATAACTATCTAAATATTATGAAAGCCTCATAAACAAGGCTCTGCATGGCACACAGAGGAAGTAATGGAGACACATGACCAGTTTTTGCAACCAGACTTTGAGGTGATGAGAAGCTTTACAAACCAGAAAATAGGACAGGGAGAACTGGGAATTGCTGGAAGGGAAGTGGAAATTTTCCATCTATCTACACTCATGTTCTAAAATTAGTCTGATACGAAGTTAGACCAAGGAATTGAACATTGGAGAGGATTCACGTGATACTTTCATGGTGTGATTTGTACTGCGTTGAATTTAACATTCCTCTCCATACACAAGAACTTGGGTATTCTTTGTCTAAATGTCTCGAACAGACACTGCTTTCATTGTGTGGGTCTGAATAAAGAAAGTATGGACAGCTAACAATCTTTTGACTCTACAGACTTTTCATAAGTGTGAAGCTTTCAGAGGCTGGGTAAAATCTTGCTCAGCTAGTGAGAGCTCTGAAGTTGGATTCAGTTCCCTTCACTGCAGGTGGTCATGGATTTTTTAGGCTTCCTCCCAGAAAGAAGGCTTTTATCAATTCCACAGTGCCTCTGCTTTTCAGTGTTTCTTCAGGCATTTTCTCCCCAAATGATTTAGCAACTCATCAGCAGCTCCAGGTTTGGGTGCAAGTCCTTCCTTCTAAACAGGTTCCTGCGTCTTCCCAGCCCCCGCTGGCCTGGCGAGTCTCTATCGTCAGGTAGCCTGGAACCACACAGGCTGTGATTCTAATCAGATTAGCATGCTTTATTCACTATCTTTTTTTCTGTGGCTTATTTCATACTAATTAAAGCTCATAAATTTTCCACTGGCAATTTAATTAACAAAGCCACTCATCTTTGTCAGGCAGCATCTTTCTTATTTCATCCACATATTTAAATGGAGTCTGAAGCCTGCAGGTGATTCAATGAAACCACCATTCTACAAGGCAGCCATTACACCTATCTCAAACCAAGGACAACCCTTCATTTCCTATGAAGCTTCTCTATACAATGACAGCCAGCACAATCAACATTCAGAAACCAGTCTCTTCCTAGACACCTGACTGGCAGTGAGTTAAATTTGTTAGGTCCAATTCCGTAGCCACAATCCCACCATAATATGCTAAAATAATAATTTTAATCAACAAGCTTGTCAAAGGAGGAGGAAATCAAGGAGCCTTGGTTACATTGTCAGCATGGAAGTGAATTAATTGATTAGTTAGCAAAAAGAGTCTACCTAAATTCCCATATAAATCCAGCTTTTATCTGTATATTCTGAAATAAAGGCAACTCAGATCAACCCCAATTTTCAGAGATCTTATTTGTAAACTATTTGCTAAATTATTGTTTTCAATATAAGATCAACCATGGTGAGTTTTCCTGGTTGGCCCAAGTAACATTTTTAACCCAGAGCTACTATTCTAACATGCTGAAACTATTCACCAAAGACTTGCAGGAGGTCATCTTAATTCGCTGGTCAGAGCATAGACCATGCAGCTTCCTTCCTCTCATCTACTCCCAAGTCCACACATTTGCTAAAATATTCTAATTGTTTTCATAACAGCAAGTGGCAGCAGGGACTCTAATGCAGATGGTGGCCCATATCACATGGAGAAAAAAGACAATAATGAATTAATTTTGACTCTTATGAATTTGGAATTAAAGCTTCACCTCCTACCAAAAACCTAGTAGCTCCTTATAATTTTTTTTCCAGAAAAATACAGGAAAACACTTGTGTGATTTCTTTATTTATACTGAAGTGGTGAATCCTAATGTCAGGACAACCTGATGTTTAGATTTTGTCATGTAAAGACAAAAATTTCCCTTCAATGAAACTCTAAGGTACAACCTTCAGTTTTGGTCTGTATGATCACTAAGATCTCTAAAATTATTCTTCTGAAAAGTATATCATGTTAAGGTAAGAAGAGTTGAAATTGAAGGTTCCTAAATGTTCTTATGGAGGAAATATTTTGAGCTCTTATAGTTTCCCCAAACTAAAAGTTTTGTGGTCCTAAGGAAAATTATAAGGAGCCATTTTATTTCACTAGATCTTTAGTCTCTAGTGTTAACTACTGGATGAGATGTAGGCTATATGGATTGGAAATCTGTGGAAAAGGAAGTCCTAATGACCAAAAACTGCTGCTGTGAAATAACTGGTTTGTTAGACTTTGGTTTGACTCATCCCCAGAAACTTGGTTCTTTTCATAGTCAAAGCAGCTAATTCCACCAGGCTGCCAAAAACTGTGGTGGACTGACCCCAGCAATGCCTTCAATTAGTTCACACATCCCTGTATTCACTTTTGGTGGAACTCCCAAATTAACATTGGTCTTGGCTTTGTTGCTTGTTTTGACCAATTGGACGTTAGCAAGAGAGACACTAGCAGAGACATGAAAAGTTTTCCCACTTAGTTATTGGTACTCTGCTACCATGGGAACAAGCTCAGGCTAGTCTGACAGAAGATGAGAAGCACATGACCTAGTTATCCACCATTGCCCCAGCTGACATCCAGTCAACCCCAGAAGTAGAACTGCCAAAGGGACTGGCAGCTGACCACAGACACATGAAAAAGCGTGAGGGAAAAAATTGCTCAGCTGAGCACATCCCAAATTCCTGACTCCTGGAATTGTTAGCTACATAAATTTGTATTCTATGAAGCCACTAGGTTTGAGGTGGTATGTTATGTTACAAAAACTAACTTATATACGAGCCAGTAAGAAGATCCTAACACATTACAGAGATGTAAAGGAAAGACAATCTCCTTTTCAATAACTTTTTGGGATTGGAAATTAAATCGGATATTAAACCATTGCCTACAGTTAAAGACGTAGTACAGGATAATGACTTAAAAATGAAGAACAAAGGAAAATGTTACCACACAACTTCAAAACTTATTATAAAGCTATAATAATCAAGGTGGTGTGACTAGCGTAAAAATTGACGTATAGATCAATGGAACAGAATAGAAGGTTCAGAGATAAACCTTTATATTTATTGTCACTCAATTTTTGACAAAGAGCCAAAGATACTCAGTGGGGAAAGGATAACTTTTTCAAAAAATGGTGATAGAATTATTGGATATTCATATGCAAAGAAAGCAGGTAATAATCTTAAATTATTACACTACATACAAAAAAAAAACAACAACTAAAAAAGGGTCATAGACCTAAATATAAAAGATAAAACTATAAAAATTCTAGGGGAAATGTGAGATAAAATATTTTTGTAATTGTGTTAGCTATCTTAAATGTAACATTCAAATCATGACCTATAAAAGAAAAATTGATTAATTGGACTTCATCAAAATTTTAAAACTTTTGTCTTTTTATAGATACCATTAAAATTAAAAGACAAGCCCCAGTCTGATAGAAAATATTTTCAAATCATATATCTTAAAAAAGATTTGTATCCAGAATCTATAAAGAAAAATGTGCACTAAAACTGCAGTAGGTAGCTGATGTCAACCTTCTGTGACCCTTTCAAATATCAAGAAGATATCTGTGACCCTTAGCAAATATCAAGAAGATATTAAAAACAAGAAGAACTGGAATATAGGAGAGGGAAGACAGTGGTGGAGTAGGACTCCAGGCTTGTCTTATCCCAGGAATACAACTAGATAACCATTAAATCATCCTAAATACCCCAGGAAAAGACCCGAAGACTGACAGAACACAGTCCACAACTAGAGGGACAGAAGAGGATACATTGAAGAAGTTAGGGAGTTCAGAGACATGGTTTAAGGGAGAAACATATCAATTGCAGGTGCTGTGGAGGAGAGGAAGCTCTAGTCCTGGAGAAGGGCAAGAGAGAAGTGGGGAGCATGCAGTGGAACACATAGGGAAAACATTTCCCCCAAAGCCATTGGCTTGGAAAACAAGAGGCACTGAATTTCATGAGGTATTGCAACCAGTGGGTCGTAAAGCCTAGAGTTATAAAGGTCAGTGGACTTGACTAGGATAGAAACTGGAAGGCACTCTGCTGTTCCTGGAGAGAGGGCAGGCAAAAAAATCTGGAAACAGACAGCATGGAAACAGTGATCTGAACAACATCTGAGGTACACAGCTGGGAATTTATTCGATTTCTTGGTGCATGTTTCTGAGAGCCAGTGTTCATGGAGATGCTTCTCTGGGAACAAAGGAGTTGGCTAGAGCTATTTCCCTCCCCCACTCCTCAGCAAAAACATTGAGCCACCTACAGGAAGCAGCCCAGCCCAGATACTGGCTACCTAACTTGCTTGCACCAAGCCCCACCCCCTGCACTTCGTTGGCACCCCTCAGTCAAGTTTCCCTGTCTAATGCACTGGGCACCTCCCCCAGAAGACTAGCACAAACCCCTGCCACCACCACATCTTCCAACCAGAAAGGTCTGCAGGACCTCAGTTCTCATAGAAGTGGTATCAGACTATAGCACACCTAGTTAAAACTTGACATGTTCAGGCCAAGGACCAAACACTGCCCACAACAGGCAAGGAGAGCCTCTGCAGATGACTGGCCTGAAGGGCAGAGCATCCACAACACAAGAGCAGAGCACACACAGAACACACTGAAGACATCCCCTGAGGTGCCAGGCCCTGGACACTATATGATGTCTTATTCATAAAGACATTATGTTCAGCAACAGAAAACATAACTGACTTTTCTAATACACAGAAGAAGGCAGAGACTAAGACAAAAGCCAAAAATGGACAAATTTATCCCAAATGAAAGAATAAGATAAGACCATGGCCAGAGATCTAAGCAAAACAGATATAAGTAACATGTCTGATGGTGAATTTAAAGCAAAAATCATAAGGATACTCACTGGCCTTAAGGAGAGAATAGAAGACATCAGGGAGATACTTACCACAGGGGAAAAAAGAGTTAAAAAAGAATTCATCAGAGATAAAGAATGCAATAAATGAGATTGAAAACAGGTTTGATGCAATCAACAACAGGCTGGAAGAAACAGAGGAATGAATTAGTGACCTAGAAGACAAAATAATGGAAAATAATGAATCTGAACAAAGAGAAAAAGGATTATGGAATATAAGAATAGACTTAGGAACATGGTGACTCCACCAAATATAGTAATATTTGTATTATAGGAATTCTTCTTCCAAGAAGAGAAGAAGGAGGAGGAGGAGAGAAAGGGGGAGAAGGAGGGGTGGGAAGAGAAAGGAAGGAAGGAAAGGGGGCAGGAAATTTATTTAAAGAAATAATAGTTGAACACTTCCTAATGTGAAGAAGGAAACAGACATCCAGATCCAGGAGGCACAGAGAACTCTCATCAAAATTAACAAAAGGAGACCAACACAAAGACATATTGTAAGTAAATTTTCAAAATAAAGTGATAAAGAAAAAAATCTTAAAAGCAAGAAGCTGAAAGTAGTCCTTAACTCACAAGGGAAGACCCATAAGGCTACGTGGAGATTTCTCAACAGAATTTTGGTAAGACAGAGGGAGTGATACGATATATTCAAAGTGCAGAATGAGAAAAATCTGCAGCCAAACATACTGCGTCCAGCAAGGCTATCATTCAGAATACAAGGAGAGATGAAGAGTTTCCTAGACAAACAAAAACTGAAGGAGTTCATGACCACTAAACCAGGTCTGCAACAAATATTAAAGGGAACTGATTGAGTGCAAAAGAGAGATCAAAAGTGACAAAGACAAGAAAGGATCAGAGAAAATCTTCAGAAACAATGATAAGTAATAAAATGGCAATAAATACATATCAATAATTATTTTGAATGCACATGGACTAAATGCTCCACTTAAAAGACATAGGGTGTCAGAATGACTGAAAAAGAAAATAAGGACCCATGTATATACTGCCTATAGGACCAAAGACCATTTTAGACCAAAGACACCTGCAGATGGAAAGTGAGGGAATAGAGAAACATCTGCCATGCAAATGGATGTCAAAAGAAAGATGGAGTAGCAATACTTATATCACACAAACAAGACTTTAAAACAGACTATAACAAGAAATAAAGAAGGGTACTACATATAGTAAAGGGGACAATCCAACAAGAAGATCTAACAATCATAAATATGTACACACTCAACATGGGCACACCCAAATATATAAAACAATAACAAACATAAAAGAACTAATTGATACTAATACAATAATAGAAGAGGGCTTTAACATTCCACTGACATTAATGGATAGACATCTAACAGAAAATCAATACAAAAACAGTAGCTTTGCATGATACACTGGACCATATAGGCTTACAGATATATTCAGAACATTCCATCCTAAGATAGCAGAATACACATTCTTTTCAAGTGCACATGCAACATTCTCCAGAAGATCACATATTAGGTCACAAAACAAGTGTCAACAAATACAAAAGATTGGAATCATAACATGCATCTTTTCTGACCACAATACTATGAAATGAGATGTCAACCACAAAAAAATTTGGAAAGAACACAAATACATGGAGGTTAAACAACATACTACTAAACACCAGACTTCCATTACCAGGAAGTCAAAGAAGAAATAAAAAAACATATGGAAACAAAATGAAAAATAGAGTCTTAAGACCTTTTAGGACCACTTTTGTTCCTAAGAGGGAAATATATTGCTGCCTTCAGAAGCAAGACAAATCTGAAATAAACAACCTAACAGTATACCTAAAGAAGCTAGAAAAAGAACAACAAATAAACCATAAAGCTAGCTGAAGGAAGGAAATAACAAAGATTAGAGCAGAAGTCAATGATACTGAAACAAAAGAAAAAGAGAGAGAATAGATCAATGAAACCAGGAGCTATTAATTTTGAAGAAATTAATAAAATTGATAAACCTTTAGCCAGACTTATCAAAAAGAAAAATCACCCCAATAAATAAAATCGCAAATGAGAGGAAGAAATAACAACCAACACCACAGAAATAAGAATATAAGAGAATATTATGAAAAAGTATATGACAGTAAATCAATCTGGAAGAAATTCTAGGAATTTATTCTAGAAACATATAAAGTACCAAAACTGAAACAGGAAGAAATAGGAAACTTGCACAGACCAATAACCAGGAAAGAAATTGAATAAGTAATCAAAAAACTCCCAAAAAACAAGTCTCAGGCCAGAAGACTTCACAGGGGAATTCTACCAAACATTTAAAGAAGAGTTAATACCTATTCCTCTCAAACTACTCCAAAAAATAGAAAAGGAAGGAAAACTTCCAAATTCATTCATGAGGCCAGCATTATCCTGATACCAAAACCAGATTAAGACTCCACTAAAAAAGAGAACTATAGGTCAATACTTCCAATCAACATGAATGCAACAATTCTCAATAAAATACTAGCAAACCAAATCCAACAATACATTAAAAAAATCATCCACCATGATCAAGTGGGATTTCTTTCTGGGTTGCAAGTGTAGTTAAATTTTTGCAAGTCAGTCAACGTGATATATCACATTCATAAAAGAAAGGATAAGAACCATATGATCATTTTAATAGATGCAGAAAAAACATTTAGCAAAGTACATCCATTCATGATAAAAAAAAAACCCTCATCAAAGTAGGTTTAAAGGGAATATACCTCAATATAATAAAGGCCATATATGAAAAACCCACTGTTAATATCATCCTAAATGGGGATAAACTGAGAGCTTTTCCTCTACCATCAGGAACAAGACAGGATGCCCACTCTCACCACTGTTATTCAACATAGTACTGGAAGTCCTAGCCACAGCAGTCAGACAACACAAGGAAATAAAAGGCATCCGAATTGGCAAGTAAGAAGCAGAACATTCACTATTTGCAGATGATATGATACTTTCTAGAGAAAACCTGAAACACTCCACCAAAAAACTGCTAGAACTGATAAAAGAATTCAGTAAGGTTGCAGGATATAAAAGCCACAAACAAAAATCTGTTGCAGTTCTATACACTAATATGTATAGTAATTAGTTCTATGCACTAATTTCTTTCTGAAACAGCAGAAAGAAATTAAGGAAACCATCTTATTTAGTTATACCAAAAGCAATAAGATACCAAGGAATAAAGCTAACCAAAGAGGTGAAAGGCCTGTACGCTGAAAAACTATAAAACAGTAATGAAAGAAACTGAAGACACAAAGAAATGGTAAAACGTTCCATGCTCATGGATTGACCAAATATTGCTAAAATATTTCTATTTTCCCAAGCAATCTACACATTTAATGCAATCCCTATCAAAATGCCAATAGCATTTTTCACAGAGCTAAAACAAACAACAGAGCTAAAACAAACAACCCTAAAATTTGTATGGAACCAGAAAAGACCCCAAACAGTTAAAAAAAAAAATCTTGGAAAGCAAAGCAAAGTTAGAGACATCATAATTCTGAACTTCAAGTTATATTACAAAGCTGTAGTGATCAAAACAGTATGGTATTGGCACTGAAATAAACACCTAGAGCAACAGAACAGAATAGAAAACCCAGAAATGAACCGACAACAATAAAACTTTACAAAGCAGGAAAGAATATTCAATGGGAAAAAGACAATCTCTTCAAAAAATGATGTTGGGGAAATTGGACAGCTTCATGCAAAAGAATGAAACTGGATCACTTTCTTAACACCGTACACAAAAGTAAATTCAAAATGGATTAAGAACCTGAATATGAGACATGAAAATATAAAAATCCAAGAGGAGAACACAGGCAATAGCCTCTTTGACATCGGCTTCAGGCATTTATTTCTAGATATATCTCTAGAGGCAAGAGAAACAAAAGCAAAAATAAACTATTCAGACAGCATCAACATAAAAAGTTTCTGCAGCAGAGGAAACAATCAACAAAACTAAAAGGCGGGGCACCTGGGTGGCTCAGTGGGTTAAAGCCTCTGCCTTTGGCTCAGGTCATGATCCCAGGGTCCTGGAATCGAGCCCCACATCAGGCTCCCCGCTCAAGCGGGGACCCTGCTTTCCCCTCTCTCTCTGCCTGCCTCTCTGCCTACTTGTGGTCTTTGTCTGTCAAATAAATAAATAAAATCTTTAAAAACAAAAAAACTTTAAAAAAAAACTAAAAGGCAACCAATGGAATGGGAGAAGATATTTACAAATGAAATATCTGAGAAGGTGTTATTATCCAAAATATACAAAGAACTCATAAAACTCAACATCCAAAAAAATAAATAATCCAATTAAAAAAATGGACATAAAACATGATTAGACATTTTTCCAAAGAAGACATCCAGATGACTAACAGACACAAGATGGTCAACATCTCTGATCATCAGATAAATACAAATCAAAACTGCAATGAACTATCATCTCACACCTGTCAGAATGGCTAAAATCAATGATATAAGGAATAAGTTTCAGCAAGGATATGGAGAAAAGAGAGCCCTCTTACATTGTTGGTGGGGATTCAAATTTATGCAGCCACTCTGGAAAACAATATGGAGTTTCCTCAAGAAGTTAAAAATAGAACTACCCTATGATCCAGGAATTACAGTACTAGGTATTCACCCAAAGAATACAAAAATACTAATTCAAAGGGCTACATGTACCTTGATGTTTATAGCAGCATTATCTACAATAGAAAAACTATGGAAACAGCCCAAGTATCCATCAACTTATGAATGGATAAAGAAGTGGTATATATGTAGATACATACACACACACACACACACAAAGGACCATTACTCAGCCATAAAAAACAATGAAATCTTGAATGACATCTTCGCTGGGCAAAGTATTCCTGGCTGCATATTTTTCTCATTTAGCACCCTGAATATGTCATGCCAGTCCTTTCTTGCCTCCCAGGTCACTGTGGATAGGTCTTCTGCCAGTCTAATGTTTCTATTCTTGTAGTTTACACACTTCTAGTTCCAAGCTGCTTTCAGGGTTTTCTGTCTCTGAGGTTTGCAAATTTCACTATTACATGTTGGGACGTTGACCTATTTTTATTGATTTTGAGGGGGGATCTGTTCCTCCTGGGTGTGAATGACTGTTTCCTTCTCCAGTTTAAGTAAGTTCTCTGCTATAATTTGCTCTAGTATACCTTCCACACCACCCTCTTTCCTCTTCTTCTGGGATCCCAATTATTCTAAACTTGTTTCACTTTATGGTATCACTTATCTCTCAAATTCTCCTCTTGTGATCCAGTAGTTATTTATCTCTCTTTTTCTCAATTTCTTTACTTTCCATCATTTTGTCTTCTATATCACTAATTCTATCTTCTACCTTATTTCTTCTAGTAGTTAGAGCCTCCATTTTTATTGCATCTCATTAATGGTCTCTTTGATTTGACTTGATTAGATTATAATTCTTTTATTTCTCCAGAAGGGGATTGTATAGTATCTCCTAGGTGTTTTTCAAGCTCAGCTAGTATCTTTATATTTGTTATTCTGAATTCTAGCTTCAACATCTTACTAATGTCTATACCTACTAGGTCCCTGGCAGTCAGTATTGGCTGTTGTTCTTTTTTGAGGTGAGTTTTTCACCTTGTCATTCTGTCCAGAGAAGAATACAGGAACTAGAGAACAAAATACTAAAATGGCAGTAATGAGAAATAGACACTAAACAAATTAGAAAAGACCCAAAGCCAAAAAGAGAGAGACAGACTATAATCAGACAGGTGAACAGAATAGGGCAATGCACTGGGTGCCCTGTGTATTTTGATCTGTTTGCTAAAAAACTAGATCCCAAAATTGTAAAGAGGGAAAAACTTATATATGTACAAAAATAAAATTAAATATAATGAAAGGATAGAATGTAACTAAAAATGAAAATTAAAAGAGAGATAAAAAGGACTATAAACAGACAGGTGAAGAGAACAGAGCAATACTTTATATCCTGAGTGTACTTTGGTCGGCTTGTTAGAAGAAATTATAAAGAAAGTAAAACCTTTTTTATACAAAAATAAAATTAAATACATTGAAAGGACAGAATGCAATTGTAATGATGAATATTTAAAAAGACTTTAGCAAAAAGAAGGAGAAGGAGAAGCGAGGGAGAGAGGGAGGGAGGGAAGAAGGAAGGAAGAAAGGAAAGAAAGGAAAAAAGAAAGAAAGAAAGAAAAACCCACAAGAGAACATAATCAGACAAATGAGAACAGAGCCATACACTAGATTCTGGGTATATTTTGGTCTATTAGAAGAAACTGCATCCCAAAATTGTAAAGAAGGAAAGAAAGACAGACAAAAATAAATACAATGAAAGGATAGACTGTAACTATAAAAATAAAAATTAAAGATTTTTTTAAAAGCTGATAAAATAAGAAGTTGATTGAAAAAGGAAAGAGAAAAAATTAAAATTGAAAGACTAAAGAATCGTGTGAAAAAAAACACGAATTCTATATATTATATTCCCCTAGCACTGGAGTTTTGCACTTCTCAACGACTGGTAAACTTGGTCTTAGTTGGATGTTCTTGCTGATCTTCTGGGGGAGGGGTCTGTGGCATTGATTCTCAAGTGTCTTTGCCCCAGGTGGAATTGCACTGCCTTTGCTAGGGAACCAGGGTAACTAATCGACTAATCTGCTCCAGATTGCTCAATGTGGTTTTTGTTCCCTGAAGGCTTTCTGGGCAGCTTTAGAGGATGCAAATGAAAATGGCAGCCTCCCAGTCTCCAACCCCCAAGGCAAAAGCTTGGGAAACCACTCCTCAGTGCACCCTCAGGGAAAAATAGTCAATCACTCCTGTATTCCTGGTCTCCATCTTCACTCTGTGCTAACCCAGCCTGTGACCGAGCATTTGTATCTCAGGCACTCAACCCCATTTCAAGTCTCCAAACCCTGAAGGACTCCTGCAGCATGCTCCTGAACAATTTCTCCTTGGGGAGGAAGGGGGTTCTTGCTGGTTCTGCCATTTGTTGGGCCTCTGCTTGAAGACTAGTCACCCAACTGTGTTCATAGTTTATGGCAACCTGAGCTGAAAGTCCACTCCTGGGCTCGCTGATTGCAGCCAGCTCCCAGGCTCCAATACCTGGGAACTCTGCTGCACTCAGGCATCCCTGGTCTTCCTGTGGACTCAGGGATACTGAGACCCCACTGTCTCACCTAAGATTCTGCCTCTCCTTTGTGAACTGAGCACCTTTCAGGCAGGGACATCCCTTACATGAGCAGATTTCTAAAAGTTCTGATTTTGCATTCTGCTGCTATATCACTTTCTGACAGCCAGGTTATGGAGGCTCCCTCCCCCCACAGTTTATCTTCCCACATATTGCCTCGGATTCACTTCTCTGCTCCTTCTACCTTGCAGAAAGTATTTGCTTTTCAATTTGTAGAGTTTCAGCTATTCTTTTCTTAGATCTCTAGTTGAGTTTACAAGTGTTCAGAATGATGTGATAGCTATCTACCTGAATTCCTGGGACCAGATGAAACTAAAGTTTCCTACTTCTCTGCTATCTTGGACTCACTTCCAAAGTAGAGGAACAAATAAAAAGCTTCTAGGACAAACAGAAACTAAAAGAATTTGTGATCACCAAACCAGCCCTATAAGAAATATTAAAAGGGATCCTTTAAATAAAGAGAGGCCCAAAGTAATATAGACCAGAAAGGAATAGAGGTAATATACAGAAACAGTGACTGTACAGGAAATACAATGGCACTAAATTCAGATCTTTCAATAGTTACTCTGAATGTAAAATGGGCTAAATGTCCCAATCAAAAACGGCATCATACTGGATTAAAAAAGGAAGACCTATCGAAGTGATGTCTGCAAGAGGCTCATTTTAGACCCAAAGACACCACCAGATTGAAAGTGAGGATGTCAAAAAACCATTTATCATGCTATTAGACATCAAAAGAAAGCTGGGATGACAATCCTTATATGAGAAAAATCAGATTTTAAACCAAAGACTGTAAAAAAGAGATGAGGAAGGACACTATATCATAACTAAAGGATCTACCCAACAAGAAGATCTAAAGATTGTAAATATTGATGCCTCTAAAATGGGATCAGCTAATTGTATAAGCCAATTAATAGCAAAATTAAAGAAACACATTGATAATAACACAATAATAGTAGGAGACTTTAACAACCCCATCACTGAAATGGACAGATCTTCTAAGCAGTAGCTCAATAAAGAAACAATACCTTTGAATGACACACAAGACCAGATGGACTTTACAGATACATTCAGAACATTCCATCCTAAAGCAACAGAATACACATTCTTCTCGAGCGCACATGGAACATTCTCCAGAACAGATGACATATTGGGTCACAAATCATATCTCAACCAGTACCAAAAGATTGGGATCATTCCCTGCATATTTTCAGACCACAATGCTTTGAAACTGGAACTCAATCACAAGAGGAAAGTTGGAAAGAATTCAAATACATGGAGGCTAAAGAGCAACCTACTAAAGAATGAATAGGTCAACCAGGAAATTACAGAAAATTTTTTTTAAATGTTGGAAACAAATGAAAATGAAAACACAACAGTTCAAAAACCTTTGGGATTCAGCAAAGGCGGTCCTGAGAGGAAAGTATATAGCAATACAAACTTTTCTTAAGAAATAAGAAATGTCTCTTGGGGTGCCTGGGTGGCTCAGTGGGTTAAAGCCTCTGCCTTCTGCTCAGGTCATGGTCCCAGGGTCCTGGGATCAAGCCCCACATCAGGATCTCTGCTTGGTGGGGAGCCTGCTTCTCCCTCTCTCTGCCTGCCTCTCTGCCTACTTGTGATCTCTGTCTGTCAAATAAATAAATAAAATCTTAAAAAAAAAAAAAAAGAAAGAAGGAAGAAAGGTCTCAAATACACAACCTAACCTTACACTTAAAGGAGCTGGAGAAAAAAACAGCATATAATGCCTAAACCCAGCAGGAGAAGAGAAATAATAAAGATTAGAGTAGAAATCAATGAAATCATAACCAAAAGAACAGCACAGATCAATAAAACAAGACCTGGTTTTTTGAAAAAATTAATGATTGATAAACCCCTGGTCAGACTTATCAAAAGGAAAAGAGAAAGGACCCAAATAAAAACAATTGTGACTAAAGGGAGAGATCACAACTAATGCCTAAGAAATGCAAACAATTATAAGAACATATTATAAGGGGCGCCTGGGTGGCTCAGTGGGTTAAAGCCTCTGCCTTTGGCTCAGGTGACGGTCCCAGGGTCCTGGGATCAAGCCCCGCATCAGGCTCTCTGCTCAGCGGGAAGCCTGCTTCCTCCTCCTCTCTCTCTCTCTCAACCTACTTAAGATCTCTGTCAAATAAATAAATAAAATCTTTTTTTAAAAAAAGAACATATTATGAGCAAATAGATATCAACAAATTGGGCAATCTGGAAGAAATGGATGCATTCCTAGAGATGCATAAACTACCAAAACTGAAACAGAAAGAAATAGAAAACCTGGGCAGATCCATAACCAGTAAGGAAATTGAAGCCAGTCATCAAAAATTTCCCAACACAGAAGAGTCCATGGCCAGACGGCTTCCCAGGGGAATTCTACCAAACATTTACAGAAGAATTAGTACCTATTCTTATGAAGCTGTTTCAAAAAATAGAAATGAAAGGAAAACTTCCAAACTCTTTCTTTGAGGCAAACATTACCTTGATCCCAAGACCCTACAAACACCCCACCAAAAAAGAGAATTAAAGACCAATATCCCTGATGAACGTGGATGCAAAAAGTCTCACCAAGATACTAGTCAATAGGATCCAACAGTACATTTAAAGGATTATTCACCACAACCAAGCAAGATTTATTCTTGGGCTGCAGAGGTGGTTCAACATCCACAAATCAGTCAACATGATATAATACATAAATAAAGGACAAGAATCATATTATCTTCTCAATAGATGCAGAAAAAGCATTTGACAAAGTATAGCATCCTTTCTTGATTAAAACTCTTCACCGTTTAGGGATAGATGGAACATACCTCAATATCATAAAACCCATCTAGGAAAAGCCCACAGTGACTATCATTCTCAATGGGGAAAAACTGAGAGCTTTTCCCTTAAGGTTAGGAACACAGCAGAGATGTCCACTATCACCACTGCTGTTCAACCTAGTCTTATGAAGTCTTAGCCTCAACAATCAGACAAGAAAAAGAAATAAAATCTTTGCTGGTGGGAATGCAAGCCCGTACAGCCACTCCGAAAAAGAGTATGGAAGTTCCTCAGAAAGTTGAAAATAGAGCTACCCTATGACCCAGCAATTGCACTACTGGGTATTTACCCTAAAGATACAAACGTAGTGATCCAAAGGAGCACCTGCACCCTGATGTTTATAGCAGCAATGTCCACAATAGCCAAACTATGGAAAGAGACCAGATGTCCTTTGATAGATGAATGGATAAAGGTGTGGTGTATATATATACAACGGAATACTACTCGGCCATCAAAAAAAATGAGATCTTGCCATTTGCAACAACATGGATGGAAGTAGAGGGTATTATGCTAAGTGAAAGAATTCAATCAGAGAAAGACAATTACATGACCTCACTCATATGTGGAATTTGAGAAACAAAACAGAAGAGCATAGGGGAAGAGAAGAAAAAATAAAAGACAAAATCTGTGAAGCAGACAAAAACCATAAGGGTCTCTTAATCATAGGAAACAAACGGTTGCTGGAGGGATTGGGGTGGAGGGATGTGGTAACTGGATGATGGACATTAAGGAGGGCAAATGATGTAATGAGCATTGATATTATGTGAGATTGATGAATCACTGAACTTTACCCCTGAAAGCAATAATATATATGTTACTTAATTGAATTTTAATTTCTTTTTAAAAAGTAGGAATGGGAGTGCCTGGGTGGCTCAGTGGGTTAAGCCTCTGCCTTCGGCTCAGGTCATGATCTCAGGGTCCTGGGACAGAGCCCCACATTGGGCTCTCTGCTTGGCAGGGAGCCTGCTTCCCCCTCTCCCTCTGCCTGCCTCTCTGCCTACTTGTGATCTCTCTCTCTGTCAAATAAATAAATAAAAATCTTAAAAAAAAATAAAAAGTAGGAATGCATAAGCCTCTTCCTAGCAGCCTAAAACATCTTAATCTTGGGTTTTATTACTTCTTCTATCTAGAGATCTTGAATACTTTTCTTTTTAGATAAGATACCCATACTTATATATCAATTCTATATGCAGACTTGCAAGAATAAATGTTCATCAGAGGGAAAAAAAACAATGAAATCTTCCCATTTGCAAAGACATGAATAGAGCTAGACAGTATTATGCTAAGCAAAATAAGTCAGAGAAAGACAGATACCATATGATTTCACTCATATGTGGAATTTCAGAAACAAAACAAGGGGCGCCTGGGTGTCTGGCTAAGCATCTCTCTTTGGCTTGAGTTGTGATTCCAGGTTCCTGGGATCAAGCCCCACATTGGGCTCTTGGCTCAGTGGGGAACCTGCTTCTCCCTCTCCCTCTGCCACTCCCCCTGCTTGTGCTTTCTTGCTCTCTCTGTCAAATAAAATCCTTTTTAAAAAACTACATTTTAAAAAAATGAGCAAAGGGCAATAAAAGAGAGAGAGCTAAACCAAGAAACAAACTCTTAACCACAGAGAACAAACTGACGGTTACCAGAGGAGAGACAGTGGGGGGAATGGATGAAATAGGAGATGGGGATTAAGGCGTGCCCTTGTATGATGAGCACCAGGTAATGTATGGAATTGCTAAATTCCTATATTATACACCTGAAACTAATATAACACTGTATGTTAACTAACTGGAATTAAAATAAAAACTTAAAAAAAATGAAGAACTGGAAAATCAGTTAAGTAAAAGCATGCAAATTGTATTTTTGAACAATCAGTTATGATAGAAACATAATTTAGTAATATGACCTAAGGATCTTTCATATGTCTCTGAGGAAATCAGTAAACCTTAATTTTTACAACCAAACAAAAATTATGCCTTTTGATATGCAAATATTTTGCTTGCAAACATATATGCCCCTTCCCCTGCTTACATATATAATCTATACCTAACAATGTTCAGAGCAGTTCTTCAGAGCAATGTGAAAGACTCTCTCCCGGGCTACAGTCCTCAGTAGGACAATGAGTAAAGCATTTACTAACCTATGTTGAGGTTGGCTTTCTTTCAGTTGATAGCATCTACAACTCAGTAATAAAAAAAACATTCAACCTAATTTAAAAATGGATAAAGGATATGAATAGGCATTTGTCCAAAGAAGATATACAAATGTCCAGTAAGCACTTGGAAAGATGCTCAAGGTCATTAATCATTAGGTAAACGCAAATCAAAATCACAATGATACACAACTACACACCCTCTAGGATGACTGGAATCAAAATCCAGGCAACAGAAAGCCTTGACAGGGAAGAATTGGAACCTTCGTACATTGCTGAAGGGGATGTAAAATGATGCAATCACTTTGGAAGACTATGTTTCTTTAAAAAAAGTTAAATATAAACTTAGCATATGGCATAAAAATCCTACCCTTGGCTGTCTACCCAAGAACAATGAAAACATACATTTGCATAGAAACTTGTACCTGAATGTTCACAGCAGTGTATTCATGGTAGCCAAAAATTGGAAACCCAAATGTCTATTAACCAATGAACTGATTTAAAAAGAAAATGTCTATCTATACATTAGGGTACTGTTGAGCCATAAAAAGGCATGAACCAACATACTTCAACACAGGTGAACGTCAAAAACGTGCTAAGTGAAAGAAGCGTTCAAAAAAGACCTCCTATTGTATTCTTTGATTTGTGTAAAATTTTTAGAACAAGCATATTTCTGGAGCAGAAAGCAGTCAGTGCTTGCCTAGGGCTGGGGACAGGAGAGAGCATTGTCTCCAAATGGACATGGGGAACTTCTTGAGGTGATGGAGACATTTTAAAGCTGGGCTATACTGATGATTACACAGTTTATAAATTCACTAAAAAAACACTGATTTGCATGGATACGGTGGTTGTATTTGCAGGTAAATAAATACCTCCTGAAAGCTTGACTGTTAAAATAAACTTTGAATTCTGTCTTGAAAGAGAAAGAAAAGGTCTTGGTAAACACCTGAATAAATGTGCCTTAGAATTCGACTATAGATAAAAGTACAGCTTTATAAAAAAACTGACCCATGTGTGTCTGACTCTGCATGTGTGTGTGTACATGTGTGCATTAATGATCAGTGAACTGACATGATAGCACTATTTTTTTTTTCTTTGGGGTCTCTGAGAAAAGTGGAAACTTTCATGATAAAATTACTCCAGGTGAGAGGGTGGGGGGCAGTTAGATAGCTCGGAAATTTGTGGCTGTCCACACCATGTCTGGGAGGTCAGATGGTCTGTTGTGAATCGCTCAGACTTCCGCAGCCACACAGGCAAAGCGTGCATTACAAGAGTCTGGGCTGACACAGGTGGTAACCAAATCTGTGAAACCACTTTCCCCAGCCCTCTCCCATTCATGTTCTTGTCAGCGCCCATCAGCACACCTTGGCGTGGTCAGTGCCCCCCACCTCTGTCCAGACTCCCAGCTTCAGGTTCATACAAGGAACGTGAAGGTGGCCTTCATGGAGCATGTGGTTCCATTTTGCTGATTTGGTCCCGTTGTTTGAAAACATATTGTCTTAAGTAGCCTGCTATCTCTCAAATTTCATATCTTTCAGGAGAAGTTTAAAAGGGGGGAAAAAATCAGACATTTTCTTGATTTAATCTTACTTTCTCAAACTTGAAAAACTGTTGTATTACTTTACAATGGAAAAGAAGATTGCACCCTCTTTTTGTTTTACTACCTCCATAGGCACAAGCATTGTTGGGATAAATTAAATCTGGCAGGATTAAAGGAAAATTCTCCCCCTAAGTGATCATGCAGCTTAAAGCAACATCAGTAGGTCAACTAAACCATCCCTCAGCCAAAGACAGACTGTGCTCAAACCACACCCAGACACATGAAAGTTTATTCTATTTTTAAAGATTTCCAGGGGAGAGGATCATTGGAATTTTTGCCCCTAAAGGCATTTAGTCTGTCTGAGAAATTCATTTTACATAGGAACATGATAGAAACAAAGGGAACACGATTGTCTGGCTGCCAAATCCAAGGATTTTTATTATTATTATTATCATCATCATTCTGAAATACAAAGGACAAAGTGGAAGATAAAATTCATGCACTGTGTCTGGTGTGTTTCTGATTAATGAAACAGACCCTTATATTTTATTAAGGTTAAGTAACCGAGCCCAGCCAAGAAGCTGAGCTTTGCATTTTAATTTGGGGAATTTTGACAATAATAAGACTGCTGAACATAAAGAAGTTAAAGCCAAGAACTGTTTTCTCTAGAATTCTACAGCGCATTTCTTCAACTGTTACACTAAAGGAATTATAGTTTAGCTAGTGAGAGAGAGTCTCATAAATTTAAAGTATTTATGGGGGCATTCTCAATTATTATTCTGAGATATAGAACATCCTCTAGCATAAATGGGAAAGTCAACTCACAAATGGTTTAAAATGAGAAGGACCAAATAACAAAAAAGTTATTTGAATATATATAAAATATATATAAGCTTCTGAGCATATTTTTTGAAGTTTATATATCTGAATTTTTTTAAATTTTTATTTATTTTTTTAATTTCTTTTCAGTGTTCCAAAACTCATTGTTTATGCACCACACCCAGTGCTCCATGCAATACATGCCCTCCATAAATACCCACCACCAGGCTCACCCAACCTCCCACCCTTCTCCCCTCCAAAACCCTCAGTTCCTCAGAGTTCACAGTCTCTCATGGTTCATCTCCCCCTCCAATTTCCCCCAACTCCCTTCTCCTCTCCATCTCCCCATGACCTCCATGTTATTCCTTTTGCTCCACAAATAAGTGAAACCATATGATAATTGACTCTCTCTGCTTGACTTATTTCACTCAGCATAATCTCTTCCAGTCCCATCCATGTAGTTACAAAAGTTGGGCATTCATCCTTTCTGATGGAGGCATAATACTCCATAGTATATATGGACCACATCTTCCTTATCCATTCGTCTCTTGAAGGGCATCTTAGTTCTTTCCACAGTTTGGCAACTGTAGCCATTGCTGCTATGAACATTATTTTAATTTAAAAGAAATCAATGCTTTTCTAAAATAATTTTAATTAATCAAATTGCCCATTGTCATTATGAGCTAAGCCTCATTCTTTCTTTTTCTAATTAAGTGTGATCATTTGCTTAAATTGTTCTCTCCTCAGTTGAGTAATAGGCACAAACCGCCCTTGTGAAAAGGACTAACTTCCCAAAATTACTATTTCCCCTCACTCCAGTTTGTGATTTTAAAAAAATTTTTAAATGGGGGGGGGGGCATGGAAAATGAGCCAGTGTACTAAATGCCCACTGGCAGTGAGAGAAAATGCTTAAAGTCAAGAGCAGAGAGACAAGGGGGTGGATAGGCGGAAAGTAGGTCTGCTTGAGTGTGGAGCCAGCTTGCTGCCCAGCTCTGCCCAAACCCAGAGCCTTGGAGCTGCAGCGGAAAGCGTCTCTCTGCAGTAAACACTCACTCTGTCCTCTGCCACCACCCCCCTTCCTCTCCTTTACCTTGACCCACGTACGTAAGAGCTAACATATAAATAAATGTATGAAAATTCCAAAGTCAAGTTTTGTCTAAAGTAAATATTTAACCCTTATCTCTCCCATATTTGCCATCTCACTTAAAAGGTATTAGCATATGCATTAGCCATTTTACTTCCTTGTAAATCATCAACATTGGTATCTTTAAAAGAAGAAAAGGAGCATGCTGGGAATGGGAGACCTCAGTCAGTACACAGGTGGATGGGAAAGAAGGGGCCAGGAAATGGGGAAATCCGGGAATGTGGTCCTGAGGGGTCCTCAGGGGAGTCCTCCCCCAGTGAGGATGACTAGGACTGCAACCAACATATGCCCAAGAGCAAAGAGAAAGCAAGGCTGCCATTTGCTTACCTAGAATCCCAGGAGGTGCGTCTTCTGCCCAGTGTGCAGGAAAAAGGTGCCATGGAAAGACAGGCATCTGGGTATTGGTGTTAGGGCTTGGCACTCATGCATTTTGCATGGGCATAGAAACTACGTGCCCAGACCAGTCTTAAGGCAGTTCTAAGAGAAGTCAAGGTATTTGCTGTTTTAAAAGTAATGCAACATTTTAGAGCAGAGGAAAGCCAAAGATAAATATTGGTTTTCATGAGTTCCATCACCAAGCATTTTTTTTTTTCTAGAGAAAAACCCAGTGAACAGAGATAAAAATATTCTTTTCATAGATTGGTTAATTAACTGATGATTTTAGAAAAGCATCATCACCTTAAGCTAAAGAAAATATTCAGTGACCTCACACGGAGCAAACACCACTTGGGTTCCATCCTCGCAGGGGCAGGAGGGTTAATTCTAGGGTACTGTGAACAGAAAAAGGGGAGAACTACTCAAGCAAGGTAGGTCTTTGGAAATTCTTTGCAACAAAAACCTCAACAGAACTTGGCATTTCCCTTCAAAGAACACAATTATAAAAAAGAACGGAAGCATAATTAAACCACCAAATGCTCTACCCTTTTTTCCTGTTGTAGTAATATCAGCCTTTCTTATTATCAAAGAAAGTTGACATTGATTTCAAACCACAATTTAATGATGTACCCACGCAGAGACAATGCGCACTTCCAAAAAACTGCTATCTTTTTGAAAGGACTTATTCCTTACTTAGGCTTTGTTACATGTATCAACAGCTTAATTTTTGTTTGGTGTTTTCAAATGGCTGTTAGGAAACAAGAAAGGACTCCCCTTTTTGAAAAGCAGTGCAACGTCTGGCTAAGTGCTTATTCTGCTACCTGGGAAAATTATTTCAGATGGTCTCTTGTAGATTGCCCAGCCCTCCAAAGCTCCCGCCCACACAGGAAAAGCATGCCTTCCTGGGGCAGCAGGTTGAGGGAGCAGAGCTCTGCCATAGAAACAATGACCACCTGTCTCCCAGTTTCCAGGGCCTTCTTTCATCCCTAGCAGCCTGGAAGCAGGAGTTTAGAGTCACCCGTCTTCCATCAAGGATGGGGAAAAATTTGGGAATTTTACAATGGAAAAGTGGTCTATGGATATTCTAACCTCAGGTAAAACCTGACATGGAGGGGAAAGGAGTAGGGAGAGACGGGGAAACGTTTTTTACTAGTTTGGAACTTTATGCGACGTTTTGAAGATTGTGCAGTCTTGGGGGGGGGGTGCTACTTTTAACAGAGTTCTAAATAAATTGTTAGTGTCCAAATGAATTAAAGACCTTATATTTAGGTCAGAAAACCCTTGTTTTCCATCGGTCCTGTCATATTAGTTGGTATCTACAGAAAACGTTTTTCCAGAAAGTGAAAAGTTGCCAAGAGAATGAGTAACAGAGATGGAGGACCGTGTTCTCAGAGGACAGTGTTCTCACGTGGAGCGCACCCCGTGCGCAGCCAGGGCCAGCCTGCCACCCCTCGCCCACCTCAGTCAGGCTCTGTGTTTCCCATGAGCCTCGCAAAGCCCTCCTCTTGCCCCACTGAGGTTGGCAAGGTATTGGCTACTGGACAAAGGCAGAGAGGAAACCAAGACATGGACAGAATCAGAAATTGGAGGAGACAAACCTAAATTCCAGAGCAATCCGGCAGGACAGGCAGAATGGGCCAGCGGGCTGCCTGCCACAGCCCCTACTGCTGGAGCTCAGCCACCCCTGCCGCAGACACTCTCTTCTGCGGGGGGATTGGTAGACCAACGAGGAAATAACTTTTTTGGCAAGTAAGTTTATTTGAATCCTGTGAGAACGGTAAGGATATTAATACTTCCACTTGCTGGGATTCTAAACCGTGTCAGTTGCTGGGAAGAGCCCTTGAAAGACACGGTCTCCAGTTAGAATTCTGTAAGGTAAGTCATCCATTCCTTAGAACATTCAATGCTAAAAAGTTAAATGACTGCTCAGAATTCACATAGTTATCAAGTCGCACAGGTTGTGCTTGAGCCTGATATTTCTGTCTCCCCCCACCCAATTTTCACAACATCCCTATGGATTTTTTAAATAATAATGCCATCAGGGACCATTTCTTGAGCACCCACTGTGAAGCTGGTCTTCAACTATGCACTTTTCATATATCATCATTTTTTTTCAACTTTTTTTTTCTTTTCAGCATAACAGAATTCATAGTTTTTGCACCACACCCAGTGCTCCATTCAATGCGTGCCCTCCATAATACCCTCTACCTGGATCCCCCAAGCTCCCACCCCCCGCCCCTTCAAAACCCCTCAGGTTGTTTTTCAGAGTCCATAGTCTCTCATGGTTCATCTCCCCCTCCAATTTCCCTCCACTCCCGTCTCCTCTCCATCTGCCATGTCCTCCGTGTTATTTGTTATGCTCCACAAATAAGTGAAACCATATGATAATTGACTCTCTCTGCTTGACTTATTTCACTCATCATAATCTCTTCCAGTCCCATTGCTACAAAAGTTGGGTATTCATCCTTTCTGATGGAGGCATAATACTCCATAGTGTATATGGACCACATCTTCCTTATCCATTCGTCTGTGGAAGGGCATC
This sequence comes from Mellivora capensis, assembly GCA_004024625.1. Classification (NCBI taxonomy): domain Eukaryota; kingdom Metazoa; phylum Chordata; class Mammalia; order Carnivora; family Mustelidae; genus Mellivora; species Mellivora capensis. The sequence goes on along the minus strand of PISX010001384.1, from coordinate 945 downwards.
TTGGTTCTTTCCACAGTTTGGTGGCCGTGGCCATTGCTGCTATAAACATTGGGGTACAGAGGGCCTTTCTTTTCACCACATCTGTATCTTTGGGGTAAATACTCAGTAGTGCAATTGCAGGGTCATAGGGAAGCTCTATTTTTAATTTCTTGAGGAATCTCCACACTGTTCTCCAAAGTGGCTGCACCAACTTGCATTCCCACCAACAGTGTAAGAGGGTTCCCCTTTCTCCACATCCTCTCCAACACATGTTGTTTCCTGTCTTGTTAATTTTGGCCATTCTAACTGGTGTAAGGTGGTATCTCAATGTGGTTTTAATTTGAATCTCCCTGACGGCTAGTGATGATGAACATATTTTCATGTGTCTGAAGCCATTTGTATGTCTTCATTGGAGAAGTGTCTGTTCATATCTTCTGCCGATTTTTTTATATGATTATCTGTTTTGTGTGTGTTGAGTTTGAGAAGTTCTTTATAGATCCTGGATATCAACCTTTTGTCTGTACTGTCATTTGCAAATATCTTTTCCCATGGGTTGCCTCTTTGTTTTGTTGACTGTTTCCTTTGCTGTGCAGAAGCTTTTGATCTTGATGAAGTCCCAAAAGTTCATTTTCGCTTTTGTTTCCTTTGCCTTTGGAGACATATCTTGAAAGAAGTTGCTGTGGCTGATATCAAAGAGGTTACTGCCTATGTTCTCCTCTAGGATTCTGGTGGATTCCTGTCTCACATTGAGGTCCTTTATCCATTTTGAGTTTATCTTTGTGTACGGTGTAAGAGAATGGTCGAGTTTCATTCTTCTACATATAGCTGTCCAATTTTCCCAGCACCATTTATTGAAGAGACTGTCTTTTTTCCACTGTATATTTTTTCCTGCTTTGTCAAAGATTATTTGACCATAGAGTTGAGGGTCCATATCTGGGCTCTCTACTCTGTTCCACTGGTCTATGT
>PISX010001383.1:156827-199104 GCA_004024625.1 Mellivora capensis | reverse complement strand
TGGATGGAACTAGAGGGTATCATGCTTAGTGAAATAAGTCAATCAGAGAAAGACAACTATCATATGATATCCCTGATATGAGGAAGTGGAGATGCAACATGGGGGACTAGGGGGGCAGAAAAAGAAGAAAAGAAACAAGATGGGAGTGGGAGGGAGACAAATCATAAGTGACTCTTAATCTCACAAAACAAACTGAGGGTTGCTGGGGGGAGGGGGTCGGGAAAGGTGGGTGGGGTAATGGACATTGGGGAGGGTATGTGCTATGGTTAGTCCTGTGAAGTGTATAAACCTGGCGATTCACAGACATGTACCCCTGGGGATAAAAATTTTTTTATAAAAAATAAAAATTAAAAAAAACAAAAAAACAAAGTCAACCCATTCACCTTGACCCCACCCCTCTCATGTCTTCCCCTCATTCTCTCATACTCTCCGTCCGGGTCTAGGATCTAATTTAAATATGCAGAAGCAAAATGAAACCAACCCATGCCCTTGTATATCATGTAGTAAAGACCTACAATGTGCCAAGTAACACAGTCACAACCACTGGGAATTTATAATAAATAAAACTTGTCATAAGGCACAGAAACATAAAAGCAAAGGGGTTCTGAGGTTACAGAGGGGCAACTGTTGTTTATGGAACAATATTTCGAGTGTGTATTATGTGCCCAACTTTGTACTGGCACAAGGCGTAATGACTATGACAGTCCCTGCCCTCAAGAAGACCCCAGTTCTATGCAGAAGCTTCAGAAAATAGAATGTTCCCATTCCCCACATTGGAGAAAGACAGGCAGTTCTCTGGCCATAGTCCTGAGAGGGGAACGAGTAACTATGAAACTTGTTCGAAGCCCATCCCAATTGGTCAGTGACAGCTCCACATTCACTCAAGCCTCTCATTCACTCATTCAATCAAACTGATCAATAATAGTCTAACTCCAGCAGCCACATGCCCACCTCTAGGACTCAGCCAGTCCCAGAGCCTCCTGCTTCTGAAAATCCTCTATCCCGGGACACTGTGCTCCCCCCAAATCCTACAAATCTCAGCTGATGCTTGATTTGGAGAGACTAGCTTTGCAAAGTACAGCAACAAATTCAGCATTTCAGACATCAAATAATGGTTTCTTCTTTGACAAATGTGGCAATGGCAGGATAAGGTTACTCCAGGGATGTGGACACAAGGAAGGAAGGCTTCTCAAGAGAGGCATCCTGAAAAGGCAACATGGAAGCTCCATGATGGAGGGCACACAGGACCTGGCCAGGCAAAGAGCAGGGAACATGGCATTCAAGCCTGCTGTGGGCTCAGGCCAGTGAGCAGCTACCGTGTACCAGATCTCATCCCCGGGCTATGCCTGGTCATCTCACTGGAACCCTCCCAGAATTTCCAAGGCTGCAGGGCCAGCCCCATTGTAGAGATGAGCAAGGCAAGGCTCAGGGTGGCTGGAGAGCTTGCCCAAATCCACCCAGCCAGTTCTGAATTTGGCCTTGACTCCTGATACCAAAGCAACAGTTTTTCTATAGAATCTGCTTGCCCCTGCTCTGCTCCTTGCACAGAGACACAGATCAAAGACCAAGGATGCACAGCCCCCACCGCAGCCAGTGGTAGACACTGAGAGATGCACCTCACAGAGATCTAAAGAGGAAACAATCAAATCAGCATATACCGCGCCTGCCCACCCCCACGTTGGGCCATGAGAACACTCCTTCTGCGTGGATCAAAACACGGCTCAAAAGCTAGAGGCAGTGCATGTGACAGCTGCGCCCTGGGCCCTGCCGAGAGTGTGGTTTTATGTGGCGGTGTCACAGAGAGATGTACATCAGGACCCAGGAGAGGCAGGGGAGGGGCAGAGAGGCGCTGCGCAGGTGGAAGGGGGCCTGGGACAGAGCCTCGGGTGCAATCGCACTTAGAGAAGGATGATGGTTACAAACACCACTCTGATGCCAGGCTCCCTAGGTCCAAATCTCAGCCTTGCTTTTCAAGTTGTGTGACCTTTTAACTAAGTTACTCTTTCTCAGTTCCCTCATTTGGAAAATGGGTCTATCATTTAGATTGACTAAGTTAACATACAGAAAGTACTGAGAACATCGCCTGGTACACACACAGCAAGCAGTCAGTAATTGTTAGCTATTACTTATATAAATTATTGAATCCTCAGAACAACCCCAAGAGGTCGCTAGGTCACTATAACTACCCCTCTCCCATTGGTGAGGAAACTGAGTGGGTCTTTATACAACCCTCTGAGGTCTCACACATGGGAAAGACCCCTGATGCCTATGCCTGCCACATATAATTTGAAATAAAATCTGTAAATTAAAATCTTCATAAGAGTCCAAATGAGAGATTTTTCCCACAATGATGCTTTGTTCCTAAATACCAAATATCAATTTCCCTCCAAAAAAAGCTTTTCTCTTTATTGGTGCACCTGTTTTACCAACATGATGCACATCCTTATTCTGCCCCCTGAGAAACCCAGCCCTAGGACTGGCCCAGAGTGGTTAAGGGATCTTTCCAAGCCATACAGCCAGGATGTGGCAGAGCTGAGTCTATAGTCCAGGCTGCTAGTCCCCCAAAGGCCTATCCTAGCTTCCCACCCCACCATTTCCAAGCTTTGTAAACCAGAGCAGGTGACCTGACAGCTCTGTGCCTGAGACCTCATCGACCAGTAAGGGGGAGCAATGCCTGCCAGGGGGCCTCTTGAGCAAGCCCAGCACTGTGGCTACTGTAGGACCCTCCTCCCCGCTACCAGCAAGAGTTGGTGTGGATGATGCTGCCTATTTAAGTCATAAAATACATTGAGAGGGAGTATGAAAAGACAGCGATCGCTACAGGTCCCATGGTGGAGAGCTACCAGGCACCTGCTTCTTCTGGGACATAGGAGTCATTGTCCCCATTTTACAGATGGGGAAGCAGAACCTTCTCAACTGGCTCCAACCATCCTCCTTCCAGACCCGTGCTCTCCAGGAGGGTGGCCCTCAGCCACATGTGGCCCCCGAGCACCTGCAACGCAGCTAGTCCAAATTAAGGTGTGTGTGAGTATAAAATACTCACCAGGGCTCAAAGACTCAGAACAACCACAAAAAAATGTGAAATTTATAATGATTACATGCTTAAGTAGTAACATTTTGGATACATGAATTTAACTGAAGTATATTATTAAAAATTAATTTCACCTGTTTCTTCTTTTTACTTTTTTTTAACGTGGCTGCTAGAGAATTTAAAGTTACATATGTGGTCTGCATTCTATTTCTATAGGAGAGCACTGGTTGAGATGCGGTCCTGGGGAATAGAAGAATTCTCTGTGATAGATATGGGGAAACCAAGGCCCACAGAGGGGGAGTGATTTGTTCAAGGCAAGAGGTTGGTGCAGAGACACATCACTCACTGGACAGATGTTACTTGAGTTCCACGTACTGGGATGCAGCAGAGAACAAAATGTGGAGCCACTTCCCAGCCCAGAGGGGACACAGGAATCATACAGACTTCTTGTCCACCAGCCACCCCCCCACACACACACACAACAGGGTAGCTGCACCTGGCCCCAACCCTCATCTCCCCATAGTGAGCTCTGATCACACAGCTTGGGCGAGCTCCCGCTCCAACCCAGAGCAGAACCACCTCAAACACCCCTGGTGAGTCCCACACAGGCCATTAGCCAGCTGCAGCTGCCAAGAGGGGCTGATGGGCAGGGTAGCCCAGTGGGCAGAGCATGGCGGCCTAGCAGCCCGGTAGCAGCTTACGTACCCTCCAACACTACCGCAGATTTATGGCAAAAATTATCGTCTCTCTCAGCTCCATTTAAAGCCATTTGGAGCTCGCTCCCATCCCCGATTATAAATCTAATTGCACATTCCAAACAGACAAGCGCTCATTAAGCTTTAATTATGCACATGTTGTTTTCAACAAACATTTTCATTTGGCCGCTGTGAGGGGGAATGTTTCCAAGGGGGCTGCAGACGCAGCCTGCGGCTGGAGGGAGCAGGCTGGGAAGTGGGTCAGGATGTGGTCCAGTGAGACTGTCCAGGAGCAGGGCGAGGACCCCATCAGATCTGGTGCAGGCTTTGCTGGCCGTCCACTGCACTTCTGCAGCAGGGGATGCCAGCATGTGTGTTCTCTGCTGGTCCCACCTGCATCCCTAGTGTAGCCACAGTCTCATCTCAGCTGGCGCCAATGGGCTCTCTGGGGTGGGAGGAGGGAGGATAGGGACCTACATTCCCAGCTCCGAGCCATAAGCCCTCCCCCACCAGAAGCTGGTGTCTTCAAAGCCTCGGGCTTGTTCCTACTCCCACTTCCCCCACCACCACCATGGCAGTGAAGCAGTCCTTCTCCAGCACAATCTTCCCTTTCCTCATCTGTTCACTCATTTAGTCCTGAGCAGAGACCTGGTTCGGCAGGGAGGGGCCAGCATGGGTCAAGAAAGACAAGGCTCCTGTCTGGTTCTGCCCAGGACCCTCTCCTTCAGGCCCTATCCTAGCCACTAGGGAAAAGTTGGAAAGAACTTGAGAACCTGCCTTCTGCCAACCCAACTCTCATGGTGGCCTCCTGTCCCTCACTCGGATTCCCCTCCTGCACCTCCCTTCTCTTCCCTTTCTTTCCATGCTGCCCCCTTCAGGAAGCCCCTGACGAGATGTGCCCCTCTGCTTGGGGGCACCACGAAAGCAGTTAATATCTGACTCCTCAGATCACCGTGTCCCACTATTTCCCCACAGCACTCTCTCCTCTGGGGGGAAAAGCAGAAGTACCTGTTCGCTCTGTGGCCTTCAACAAGACCTTCCTCTCTCCGGGCCTCACCTTCCTCTTTTTTACATGAAGGGGTTGAGTGGATGAGGCTCTCTTGAGTCCTTTAGCCGCTTGGTCAGGGTTGGGGTTTTTTTGTTTTTGTTTTTGTTTTTTAAGATTATTTATTTATTTTTAGAGAGAGAGGGAGTGTGAGCAGGAGGAGGGGCAGACGGAGAGGGAGAGAGAAACTCAAGCAGACTCTGTGCTGAGTGCAGAGCCTGATGCAGGGCTCGATCCCATGACCCATGAAATCACATCCTGAGCCAAAACCAAGAATTGGATGCTTAACTGACTGAGCCACTCAGGTACCCCCGTTTGGTTAGTTTGAAGTTTTGCTGTTTGTTCCAGAATTAGACCTTCCTCTTCCCACCAGAGGAGGGTCCTGAAATCACCAACCCCCCCTTCCAATGTTCTGCCATGACCCTACAGTGCAGGGGGAGTTTGCCGAGCGTGTCCATGGTGCACAAATGTTGCACACCCAGAGAGGAGGGGACAGGAATGGTGCAGAACCCCCAAGGCTATTCCTCAAAGAGCTTCTGGAAAAGCAAGCGAGTGAGATAGACGTGTTTTAAAATGGATGTCAAGATCTACTCAGCATGTGGTGGCTCCCTGTGGTTTTAGGGCAGGGTCCTGGGAACAGGCTCTGAGATTGAAAGTGGGAAGTTCACTGGGTGGGGGAAGGGGGTAGGCACTCCAGGAAAGGGGGAAGGCAGGAGGGGCAGAGGGACAAGGTGAGCCAAACCGTGATGCAGTCACACCGAAGACGGCAGCCTGTCCACAGGGCAGCTCAGGAGCCATGTCCCAGACTAAGGCAAGGAGCCACTGCATTCCCGCCCCGGGACACAGGCTGCCCTGGGGAAGGGGCTAACCTTGGGAAAGGCCCCCTCCTTCCACCAAAGGCAAGACCCAGGGAGGCTCAGCTGCCAGACAACAGCAGCCAACACTCTGACCAGCTGGCAGGATGAGTGTCTCAGATGAGGAGGGATCCGGGTGACAGGAGAGCATCCACTACCGCTATGGTTATTTTTTTTTAATTTTTTTTCTTTATTTATTTGTCAGAGAGAGAGAGAGAGAGAGAGCGAGCGAGCACAGGCAGACAGAGTGGCAGGCAGAGGCAGAGGGAGAAGCAGGCTCCCTGCCGAGCAAGGAGCCCGATGTGGGACTCGATCCCAGGACACTGGGATCATGACCTGAGCCGAAGGCAGCCGCTTAACCAACTGAGCCACCAGGCGTCCCTATGGTTATTTTTTCATTTCAACTAATTGGTGCAACATTTACACCGTGTTTGCATAAGCCAGGCTCTCCTTCAGCTGATCTGTAAATTTTCGCTCATAGAATCTTCTCAATAACCCTGAGGTAAGTTACTACTACTCAGGCTCCCATTTTACAGATGAGGAAACTGAGGTGAAGAGTCTTGCCCAAGGCCACCCAGCTGGTAGGGGGTAGAGTCAGGACTCAAACCCAGAAGCCCATCGGCAGGGTCGAGGTTCTAACGACTCCCCCATGTCTGCGGTCTGACCCTCTACCCTGCAGAGCCATGGAGCTGTCTAATCCCAGCTGCCTCCCCAGAGACTAGGCTGCGGTCAGTGGTCTAGAGCCTCAGGTTGCTGGGACGGCGAGTATTCATGCTTGACAATTATCTATCCTCCATGGTTGGATACACGTCCCAAAACCGATCCTTGCCAAAGACAATTAACCCAGGGCCACATGAGCGAGTGTCGGGTGGGATTGTGGCACGGGGTGGGGGGTGGGGTGAGCGAGTGCCAGAGACAATGAGCAGCAGATGATTTGGGAGATATTTTCTCCCAGCGCTACAAAACAAGCCCTCAATCATGCCACAAAGGGCTTGCATTGTTGGAAGGGAAATATGTCAACGACAGCGTTCAGTCGTGGGTCGGTTTAAAAAAAAAAAAAAGGGAAGAAAAGAAAAAAAAAAATCTTTTGAAATAGCAATTTGACCTAGAAAGGTTTTCTAGGTCACATGAACTTGGCATTTAGGCATCTAACCCCAAAACCTAACACAGACGAATTACCAAGTTCACTTCCTTCTGTCAGTGCCAGATAACACAGGAAATAATGTATGTAAACACTGCTGCTGTATTGTTAAGTGCTGTCTTAAAACCAGCCTTTGGACTTGGGAGCTGGGGGAACACTGGCTCGGCGTGGCTCTGGAAGCCCGCATGGGCTCGCTCATGCCCGGTGCAGCCGTGTGGCCAAGGCAAGGACCCTGTCCCGGGGGATCTTTGGACTCCCCACCCCAGGAAACGAGAATGGAACTGGTGGGTTGGGTGTGCCTCATGCCTTACTGCATGAGGTGGATTCCCGCCCTCCAGCCCTCTGTTCTTGATAATCAAACCTCTACTCCCCAAGTCTGGGCTCCCCCTGAGATCCCTGCACACAGGGACTGGGAGAGCAATGGAAGAACCTTGGTCCTAACAGACTTTTTCCCCCAGAAAACCGAGAGAGAGAACAGCCTACGCTCTGAGGCTCAGCACAGGCCAGTGAGTTCTTCTACCGCATCTTCACTTCAGAGCCACCCAGGGTAAGAGAAACTGGGGGCCTCGGAGACCTTCTCATTATTCCACGGCGGAAACCAAGGCCCAGGCTGTGAGATGACCCACAGGGATGGGCAACAGCATGCTGAGGGTCACGACCACCACACTGCTAGGTCCCCTGAGCCTGGGCGTCCAAAAGAAGCCAGAGTTAGCCCACTTGTCATCAAAGCTGAAGGTCATGGGGACCAGCCCGCCTTCCCCAGTCTCTGGCCTGAGTACCTGTGCTGAACGCAGCCATGTGCCAGGCTCTGAGAACTGGACACAAATGATCTCCAGGTAAGCCTGGGGTCCAGAGGAAATACGGGCACCAGCACTTGATGACACCGGGGGTAACAAGGCACTAAGGGGAGACAAGCCAGTTGAGAGCAGTTGATGCACACCTGTTAGGTAGAGGGAGCAGAGTGAGCAGAGGATAAAAAAACCGGGGTGTGTGTGCACAAGTGGGGTGGGGTGTCTATAAACCATTGAGGGGGGCTGCAGTGCAGAGTGGGCGGGAAGAATCAACATGCACTAAAAAAAAGGGGAGGGTAGAGTTTTACAGCAATATTCCTAAAAGAAGAGTAATGGTGGGTGCCTAGTTTGGACAGAGACTAAAACTTTCTGTGTGGCCAACAGCCAGAGGAGTGTGACAGTGACGTCAGAGAAGAACTTAAAATCAGTGCAACGGAAAAGAAAGCGCAGAATTAGACCCGGCTCTGTATGAACACGTACGGTGAAGGAGGGTACATAACGATATGCCGGGTACACGTGACATGCTTTCCATACAGTGTTCACTCGAGCTTCTGAGGGAGATATCAACCCACTTTACGGAGGAGAAAATGCATGGTACAATTTCAGCAACTCCTTACGGGTCACACAGCCAGAAAGTGGCAAAGCCAGAATCTTCACTGGGCCAACTTTCACCCTCATAACAACTATCCTATTTTGTCTCTCCTTTTGGAAACAAAGAGACAAAGACCAAATTTTTTTTTTTTTAAGACAAAAACAGAATGGGGATGATGGGGTTATCCTGTTCCTCTTTAGGAACACTTACCTAGATTCCCAGTGCAAGCCACAGACCAAAACGTACTCTAAACAGATTAAAGAGTTAAACATAAAAAGTCATGTTTCAGGGAAATAGCAGAAAACAGAACAGAATGTTTATCAGATCTATGGCAGCAGGATAACTTCCTCAGCCCTTGAAGCAATCACAGAGGAAGGAGATTGACAGATTCAAATATATATGCATTAATATCTTCTGTAGAAGGAAGCATAATAAAACCAAAATGAAAAGGACATCAGACTAAGAAAATATCAGCACCGACTATGAGACAGTTAATATATACGATGTAGAAACATTTCAGTCAAATTAAAGAGACAGCAAGATGCCAATAGACAAAAGGACACAGGACACAAACAGGAAAGTCAGGCAAGAGGCAATCTACCAAGAAACAAATATATAGGGAAAATGTACACTTGATTCGATGACGGGGAGAAATGTACATGAAACACACCTACTGTAATGAAAGGGATATTTCACGCCAGTGCTGACAAGGAAAACAGTTTCCAGCCTACTGGAAAGCTCTATGGCAGCCACTCCCAAGGCAGACAGCCAGCTGGGAGCAGAGTGGTAGAAAATTCAAGACCCCTGTCTCCTGCCTCAGGAGTCACCCCCTCACCATACCTGCCCCTTTGTCTCCAGTACACCTAGTCTTACTTAAAACGGTCTCCTGTTCTGAGCTGGAGATGGTACCAGCAGTGGGTGGGACACAGTCTTTGTCCTCCTGAGCTTGTGGTGTAGTGAGGGGACAAGAGTAGGAACTATAATGCAGATGATAGGCATACTGGGAGCCAGAGTTCATGGGAGCATAGGCGGCTGCGTAAAAAGACTGCACAGAGAGATGGCTTCTCCCTGCAGGAAGAGCATACTTAGCCAGGTGATGAGAGAAGGCAGCGGATAGAAGGAAGAGAGCATGGGAACAGCCCTCAGCAAGGCTGGGGGGCTGGAGAGGAGGCCCATGCACTGAGCAGGGAGCCAGGGAGAGCTGAAATGCCAGACAAACAGGACCTCCTCCTGATGGGTCTTTCAGGGCTAGGCTCGGCAGCTGAAGCCCTCTGTGGGAGCTGCATTTTAGAAAGCCGGCCTCTGGCTTCAGGACAGAGAATGGACTGGAAAAGGTAAGATTGAGTCTTGTCCAGGAAGCCAGGCAGAAGCTGCTATGACGATCAGCAGGGTGGGGACCGGGAAGCGGGACTCAGCGCAGAGCCTGGACACAGAAGAAACACTTGATGGAGCGATACTAAGTAAACTGGTGTGGCCGTGATTCAAAGAGACATTTATGTTGATGGCTAGAAAGGGAAGCGGGGCTGGAGCCAGAAGAAAACCATGGCAGTCCCCAGCGTGTTTCCCAAACTACGGAACCAAGAGTCTCGGAGATGAATGAAAACTGCCAAGAGCAAGGGATCACCCAGGAGTCAGAAAGGGGGTGACTCGCGCAGTTCACAAACCCTAATTTCCTCTCCTTGGTCACACACTTCCTCCTGATTTCTTTTTCTGATGATTCATAAGAAAAAATTCAAACCAGAAGTGCTTGAGCACCTGAGTTCACCCTGCCCAAGCTATAACCTCTGCCCCCGAGCAAACAAAACCCCACTTAACCCCAAGCAACTAAAAAGACACTGGCTGCCAAGAAACCAAGAGGAAACAAGAGGTTTCTGGCACTGTGACAGCTTTCAGAGGCCCCCCAAACCCTCCCATGCCCCAAGAAGGTCTGCCAGCTCTCATACACAGGTTCAAGCCCCTTAGCCAGAACTCATAGGATTTCAGAATTCGGAATTTGTTTGGATTCTGAAAAGGAAGTGATAATCCCACAAATCACACAGTACCTTCAGTAGGGGTCTGGAGCAACAGGTGCAGTAAAACACATTCATCATCCCTCAGTGAATCCTACAAATATACACACAAGTGGGTTAAGTAAAAATTACGGAGATATTTCTGTCAGTTCAGACCAGGTTGTGGGACCAAATGAGTTTGCAGCATATTTACAAACCAACATTTGGTGGTGGAGCTTTTTGGATTTCAGATAAGGGAGTTTAGAGCTGAATCAAGCATGGGGCACATAGGTGTTAGGCCCTTGTTGACAGACCATGCCTCGGTGTGCCCATTTTACAGACGAGCAAAGCGAGGCTCAGAAAGGTAAAGGAAACTGCTCAAGGTCTCACAGCTATTAGGTGGCTGAGCTGAGAGTTGAGCCCAGAGCTGACGTCTTTCCACATGTAGTCATGGATTCTCCAGGCAGCTGAAATGCCAGGCAGGGCATATAGCATTATGGGGAATGTGGGCAGCACGGGCAGTGGGGTCGAGGTCAGATGCAGGGGGAATCAAAGAGCACCTCCTTAGGGCGGGGGTGGAGGGCGTGTTTGTCTCCTCACACAGGTCCAGGGGCATGCAGCTATCCAGGCCACACAGGTCCAGAGCTCCCTGCATCCTCCGAAGACACAGTCCCCGCCCCCACAGTCCTCAGAGCCCACTGGAGGAGGCAGGCAACAAACACACAAACATGTCTACAATCACGAGACACACCATGAAGCAAACAGGTGAACTACAGAGATAGAAAATGGAAAGACGTGAAAAGGTCTCTCTCTCTAGGGTTAAACTAGGGGAGCCCTACAGGAGGAGGAGGAGGCTGCCACACAAGAAGCCCTGTGGGCAGAGGGATTATCAAGTGCAAAGTCCATGGGGTCAGCAAGCAGAAAGCTGTCAATGTCACACGGGGGGAGAAATAATGTGGCTAGAGCACAGGGGAGGAACAAGGTTGAGATTAGAGTGGTCAGCAGAGGCCGAAGCAGGTGAAATCCTGGGGCCAGGGTAGAGATTTGGATTTTAACCCAAATGGGAAACCCTTGGAGAGTTCTTGAAGAGGAATAACATGGTCTGATTTACATTATAAAAGATGACTGGGGCTGTCAGAGGGGGAGGATGGACTCTGTGAGCCTCCTTCCCCTGAGTCTCAATTTTCTCACCTACACCGTGGGTTCATGACAAACCTCATAAAAAGCACAGCCAAGAGTGTCTGGAATATAGCTGACTTAGAACAAAGACTGGATTTTCCTACCCAATCACAAACCAGGAGAACCCAGTCCTAAATCATCCATAAATCATTCCCCTGGTTAAAATCCTTCAAAGGCTCCCGCCTCTTTCCCTGGGTTCTGTGGTCCCACTTGACCTGATTTCTGCCACCTTCTCCAGCCCCATGCCTCATCATCTCCCACTGGACCTCTCCTCTCCTGCCAGCTGAACCACTCCTGTGACGTGCCAAGGTCCCTTCCCTAAAGCACAAGGCCTCTTTCCCATTGGCCCTGCTGTCGGTCCCCCACCTCCTTCCTACGAGCATTTGATGAGCACCTACCCCAGGCCAACCCTGTCTTGAACATGGAGAGGCTCAAAAATTGGCTGAGGGCATCTGTGTGAGCACACGTGTGAGTGTGTGAGTGAATGTGTGCATGAAACAAGAATCCAAACACATCCAGCCTGACCCTCATCAGATTGCTGGACTAGTTCTTATCCCCTCACTCATAACATTCATTTCCTGAAAGACTATTTTTTCCCTCCTTGGGGGCCGGGCACTATTCTGGGACCAAAGATCCTTGGAGCCTGCCTCTTGCTTCGAAGACAGAAAACAAACATTCAGCCTGGTAAATAAGTCACTTACATAGTATGTGAGAAGGCTGTAAGAATTACGGAGAAAGGAGAAAAAGGTGAGCAGGTGAGATGAATCAGGAATACCAAGGTGGAGTGTATGCGAAATTAAACAGGGTAGTCGGGGCGGTTGGGCAAACTGGAAAGAGGGAAGAGACTAAGCCAGGCAAGTATGGGGGGGCGGGTGGAGAAACAGCCCGTGCAAAGGCCCGAAGGTGGGGCTGTGCGGATGAAGACCAGTAGGGCAGGCAGAGCGAGCAAGGGGGCTTGGGGGGGTGGAGAGAAACCAGAGAAGCGACAGAGGATGGAGTGTACCCCACAGATGGCACCGAGATTACTCCTCCCCAGAGAAAGGAAGCCAGCCTTTTTTCCCCCCGAAGCCTTATCTGATGGCTGTGGTCAGAGGAGCCAGTAAGGGCAGGCGTGAGGGCTGCAACAGCTCGACACATCCGAACCTCAGTGGGGCCTCAGAGCGGCTGACATCCGCTCGGCCTGCGGCTTCTTCCTGTGGCTTCTGCAATGCAGGTTGCCTCCATGGGTGCTATTTTTGCTTGTGTTTGAGGTTCTGTGCAGGGCTCCTCTGTGCACAGCACTGGGGGGTGCTGGGCCTGGCCCCTCTTTGGGTTGGCTCTGCTCAGCCATTTAAATGTTCCAAGTGTCTTTGGGGATATTTACTGTCCAGCAGGTGGGAAAGAAGAGGAAATCTGTTATGTGTGTTCCCGTGTCTGTCCTCAAGGCCCTCCAACATCAGAGGGGTTCGATGGTTTATCCAGGGTGACCGAGCCAAACCAAACCACAGGCTGAGGATTCCAAGGTGAAAGCCCTTAACGAGTAAGGAGTTATTGGCTTTGGTGCCTACACTGATGTTTCCCAAGCAGCTGCTCTGTGGCATCTGTCCTTCCGGAGGGCATGAGGGTAAAGGTGCATCACACCCGGCGTCCGTCCCCTCAGAGCATCACAGCACTGAGGGGGAGGACTGCGGTGGGGCCAATGCAGGGAAGGGTCCCGGCCCAGACTGCTGGGGGTGCGAGGAGTCTGCAATCAGAGCAGGCCTCTGGAAAGCAGGGAGGCCACAGCTCTTGTCTGCGAGAATGAGCAGGAGTTCAAGGGGTAAAGGAAACATTCTGGACAAAAAGGTCTGCATGTATAAAATCCAGAAGCACCACAGGTGGTTGTTAGTGGGCGGGGGAGGTCAGAAAGTGGTGATTCTGCCTGGGAGGGAGGAGGCAGAAGCTAGCTTGCTGACTGCAAAAAATGAGATCAGACAGGTGCCCCAGCCCCCCAAGTGGCCACATTAAGGGTATCAGAACAGATCCAACAGGTTACAAGCAACCATCCAACAAAAAGCTTTCAGCAGGGGAGGGGTTCACAGAGATCCTGCTGGCTGTATGCAGAGAGCAAACTCTACAAGGGAGGTGGAGACAGGGGGAGGCCTGAGCGGGAGGCTCCTGGATCACCCAAGCAATCAGCCAGGTAGTAGTGAAGTGGGGAGGTGGGGCTGTGCCCTGCAGGTGCAGCTGTCAGGGAGTGAGGCCGGGAGAAGGGCGCGGGGGATGATGTAAGCCAAGGAGTGGGCAGTCCCAGTGTTTACCAAGATGGGCATGACAAGGGAGGGCGTGTCTGGGGGGTGGGGGCCAATGAATCAAGACGGGGACCATTTAGAGTCACCGTCTCCTTCAGAGGAGCCCTCTGGGGCAAGGATGTGCAAACCAAAGCATTCCCCCATTCATAAGAGGCTGCTGCCCCCACGGCCTCAATTGTTCTGCCCAGCAAGTAAGACTCAGAGAGGAGTACGTGGCCTAAAGTCTCAGCCAGAAATCAAGAGAGGGAAGCCTGCAAATCTAGGCCCACCTGATTCCTGTATCAATGGCCATTTCGACAGACCCCCAAAAGCAGGAGGCCCCCAAACCCTCCCTGAAAAATGTCCCCCCAGGGCGTGGGAGAAGCTGGAGAAATCTCTTCCCATCTATAGTATTTCAGGGCTTCCTTTGTGATCCACAAACATGAGTACTCGCCAGGCCCCCTGGCTGGACAAAGCTGGTGACTCCCGGACAGCCCTTGGACCCCCTGAGGCAATCACAGCAAGGGCCACAGAGGAAGCCCAGCTATGCTCCAGTTGCCACCTCAGGAAACCTCGCATCCCTGCCTCTGCTCCCAGTTTTATTAATTACTGGTTTGCGAACGCAGGAGGCAGCAGGAGGGAGAGTCATCACGGGTGCCACTAATCACAGAAGGGAAATTAATTCCAAAGCTGAAGCTCACCGTCCACTGAAGATCCCACATACAGCCCTGATTTCCAACATGGAATGAAGAGTAGGGGTTAGTAGGACCAGCCTCAACTATTTTTCTAAGGGAATCAGAGACTTAAAGAAGACAAATAAACTTACCCATGATCACAAAGCATTACACGCAAGGATATAAACATATAACTCTGGCTTCCCACTCCCTGGGCACCTTCATCCTCTCCATAAATATTCACTGGGTGTCTGCTGCGTGTTAGACTCTATGAGCCAGCAGATACCCCGGGCCCCAGTCAAGGGCTCCCAGGATCCTTCCCCAAGTGGGGAAAGTATTTTTATTCACTGAGCACCACACAGTGCTTTAGATATCCAGTCCCATTTAATTCTAATAATTTGCCATTTTATAGGTAAGGAAACTGGCTCAGAGAGGTAAACTGACCTGCCAGAGACCACACAGCAAACACAAGGCAGAACCAGGACTCTAAGTCTGGGTTCAGCTCCTGTTCTCCAGGTCCAGGGGGATTCAGGGATGGCGATATTCCAGCCACATCCTCCCTTCTTGGACCACTCCTACCTCCCTTCCAAAGCCTTTCTCTGATCCTGGGCTCTCAGCTAGCCCTGGCTTACTGGCTGGCTGCTGTCCCGAGACCCCACCAATACAATGCTAATATTCAGAAAGCTCTTCAGGAAGCGTTAAAAATAAGAGTCGGTTCTGTTTCAAGACAGCCAATAAGTCCCTGTAATTAACTCCTCTCCCAGTCAGGAGTCCATGGATGTAACCAGAGACATAGAGAAATTGGTACCAGACAGGGCTATGTAGCAGAATGCGGCTCTGAATCCAAGCTCCCTAAGAAGGGAAACAGAACACAGTCTAGCTATCAGCACAAGGGGGAGAGTTCCCCAGTCCTATGCCCATATGGGCACGTCTGTGCACGTGCACACATACAGACACACACACACAGTGTTAGCCATGAAGTTCTCCAAAGCAGAGCTAAGGGTTTGGAGCATTTGTTGATTCACTCACTCAACATTTATGGAGGTCCTACCGCATGTAAGGCAAAGTACTAGGCAGCGTGTGTGCGCGCACATACACAATCACCGCAATGCAGGGAAGAAAGTATCAGTGTCCCCATTTTATGGATAAGGAGACTGAGACTTGCAAGGCTCGAGAAACTTGCCTTATGTCACTGACTGTATTTGTAGCAAAGCTGAGTACCTAACCCAGCCTCTAGAACACAGGAGGCTCTCCATGGCCATTTCCTCAGCAGCTGGTTGGCTCCAAAGCCTTCCCCAGCAGATTGAGGGCTTGGGGCCTCTTGCCTTTGCTCCAGCATGCAGGAAGTGGAGATCACGCAGGGGCCACAGAAGCTCCTGTTTCTTGGTCTCTCTTAGGTCACCTGGGACATTTCCAGCAAGGGAAAGCAGGTATTTGAGGGTGGTTTCTGTTTCTGGGACACAGGTGCACAAAGCCAGTTTTTCAACAATGACCATGATGAATCAGAGCACCAGAAGAGGTCAGGCCTCCTGCTCAGCGGGGTGCAGCCCCCCGTCACTTGCAACCAGCCCCACCCCCAACTCAGCCAACTCCCTCCACAAAGACCATCTCCCCGGCGACAGCTAGAAAATGCCATCAATGTTCGGTTTCTGCACTCAGAATCTCTGTCACCTGTTATGTGTGTATGTGTTTGCCCTTCAATCTGGACAACGTCCCCCTTCATCTTTGGCTGGCCTTGCTTCTACAACAGGAGGGCAACTGGAGATCCCTGCTGGTTATTTTTCAAGATTCTTAATGGACAAAAGGAGAAGGTGGTACTTGTAAATTTGGGGAGGAAGTTTCATTGATTCCACAAACTCCAAAATCCAGTGGAAGGAGGCAGCTCCAACTCTGTTCCTGACATCCCCAGCTACTCCTCATCCCTCATCCCTGTCTTGAAGAGCCCTTCCTGCTCCTCATCCTAGGTGTCTTCTTGCCTAGGGCTCTTGCCATACCATGTGCTACCCCATCCTTGCTTCTGGTCTGAATTGGCCAGACCCTCCCACCCATACCTGGCCAGGCCCACTGTAGGGGGTGCTGGATGGATGGATGGAGGGATGGATGGATGGAGAAATGCTTCCGGAATAAGCTGGGCACCTATGATGCTCAGGGTGCCAAGACCTGCCCCTCCAGGGGCCAATCCCAGCCACTTTCAAAACTCCTTTTCAAGAAGGAGCTGCCAACCACAGGCCTCCTGGACCCTCCAGGGCATCTTCATTCCACAAGGTGACAAGCACCAGTCCAGGTCCCGGCCTGCCACCCCCCCTCCACCAGACACCGTCTGTCTGCACCCCACAGCGACGACCTGACCACCTCCACCGCAGGAGGTGGCGGCACCCGCTGCTTACCTTCTGCTGAAACACACCTGCAATGCACCAGCGTCTTGCAAGTAGAAGGAGCCCGAGTCTCATTCCACAGAAGCCCTGGCAGCGAGAGAACGCGCCCGCAACAGCCTCTGTGCGATTCTGCTGCATAATCAGCAGAGAAAGAGAAAAAATGCCAGAAATAGCAAGCTTTATAAGCCCTCCTGACAAGTCTTGGTCCTCTATTGGCTGGAGGCCCAGCACTCCCGCCCCCCATCCCATTCCTATAAGGTGAAATGGAAAAACCTGTTATTTAACCTCTTTTATCAAAATCCATCTCCTATCCCAATCTGGGCCTGAGTGCTCAGAGCTCCTGGCAGCGGTCTCCACGCCAGGTCTCCTAGAGCAGAAGGGGAGGCAGCCTTCCCCTCTCAAGCACACTGCCTTGGGAGCAGGTATTGAGCTGGAAAGGCTTCTGGAAGGCAGCCTGGCAGCACCTGTCAACATGGGAAAGTTGCATGCCATTTCATCTGGCAATCAGACTCCTGAGCATCCGTCCTGCAGACATCCCCGTTCTGGTGTGCACAGTGCATGCCCACAGATGTTGCTCGTTACAGACAAGAACGAGGGCCACGCTCAATGTCTAGGGGTAAACAGATTAAAATGTAGCCATTCTGTGGAATATGATGGAATGAGGAAGGTCTGCTGGTGCTGACTTGGGAATGGTTGGGAGAAAAAGTCAAGGACATGATTCCATTTTTATAAAAACAGCTAACTGTGTGTGTGTGTGTGTGTGTGTGTGTGTGTGTGTGTGTTTGGATAGGCACAGTCAAAGATGCAAAACTGTGAACGGTGGTCACCTTGCAGAGTAGGAGAAGGGGGTATTTTCATTTGCTACTTTTCTCTTCTTTGTCTTATTTTCTTTTATTCTTTTTTTCTCTTCCACAAGCATGTATGACTTTTGGAATTTAAAACAAAAACATAAGAGTCTCCCTGTTCCTTCCACTCCTCTGACACCAGCAGACCAAGGGCCAGGGTTACCCACACCAAGGCTGGATCAGGTTGGGACAGGGCTGGCCGGAGGCACTATGGATCCCCTTGCAGTCCTGGTGGCTTTCACACAGGTGCAGTTAACTTAGGGCTCCCTGAAGAATGTGGACGCTGGAATAAGACAGAACTGGGTTCAAATCCTGCCTGTGCCTGCTGGAACAGTTACCTTCTCTGAGCCTAAGTTTCTTCATCTATAAAATAGGGACGACGGTACCTATTAAGTGCCATATACTCTGCCAGGCGCTGTTAAACCAATTTCAATTTGGTTCAAATTGAACATTGAAATTGGATGTTTCAGAAACACCAGAGGCTTCTGAGGAAGGCTCACAGAGCTGAGCACGTCCAGGAATCAGTGACAGGAGTTCTGGGAATCATCTCATTATTGAATACTTATGCAACAGCAAACTAAGTGACAAGGAGAAGGACCTGGGTAACAAATGGTGACAAAGGGGACCCCCAGCCCTCTGCATGAGGAGGGGTAGAGGGATCAGAATGGGCTCCAGAGAGGAAGAGTCTTGTGTCCATGCCTCTGAATCCCTCCCATGCTATTCCCTCTGCCTGGATTGCTCTTGCCCAGACCCTCACACAACTGACTTCACAACCTTCACATCCTGCTTGGAGATCTCCTTCCTCCCCAGAGAGGGTTCCTCTGAATCACCCGCACTGAATTACTCTCCTCATAGCACGCTCCTCCTACCAATGGTTTCAGCTTATTTGTTTCGATGGTTTTCATTTCTGTTAATTGTTCATCTTCCTCCCCAGGCTGTGAGGTCCGTGATGACCAGAACCCTCTGGAGCCTTGCTCATCTCTGGGTCTTGGTTCCTAGCAGAGGGCCCGACACACAGCAGATGCTCAACAGAAATACACACAATCTGTAGATCCAAGGCCCAGATCCTAGCACATGGAGCTTGTGTGAAGGAAGAAGGAATATAGATTCTGTACTATGATAGAAAGATGGAAATTTCAGACATATTGAAGATCTGGAAATACACACACAAAGTTGGGAGGGTGCTAGAAAAGCCTATCCATGCATGCTTCTATAGGCTTAAGATGGGAAAGGACGTTCTAGGCCCAAATTCATTAGCACACAGACATTTATTTCTTCATTGCAACATTATTCATAAGAAAATGGAAACAAAAATAAAATCCATTGAGGGGTGGCCTGGGTGGCTCAGTCAGGTGAGCATCTGACTCTTGGTTTCAGCTCAGGCCATGATCTCGGGGTCACGTGATCAAGCCCCATGTCAGGCTCCATGCTTAGCATAGAGTCTCCTTGTCCCTCTCCCTCCTTTCTGCCTCTTTCTCTCAAATAAATAAAAATCTTTAAATGTCATGCTGATGGGTGTTTTAAAAAATAGAATAAAATCCATTGATAGGGTATTGGTTAAATAGATCACAACTCTCCATACAATGGAATGCTATGCAGCCATGACAAATGATCTGCATTCTCTTGATATAGAAAGAAGCCTACCTTGCTTGTTGGATGTTGACCTTTCTAACTGGAAACCAGAGACTCCAATAGGCAAAAGGTATAACTGATTGCTACGGAGAAAGTGTGGAAGTGAAAAGCCTTTGATTATCACTTATTAATTCATTCACTCAACAGCATTCTCTGTTCCCTCTGCCTAGTCCCTACTCTCTGCAGGGCCGGGTTCCAGACAGAATGGCTGTGTGTGATCGGGACACTGTCCTTGCCCTTGAAGACAGCTCAGCTCACACATGTACGTGAGAAATTGGTACATAAGGGAGACAGTGCTCGTGGCTAAGGGCCATAGGGTCATCGGCTGAGGGGGGCTTCCCAGAAAGGTGTTGTCCGAGCTGGGGACGGAAGGAGGGGTAGTGGGGGATACAGAAGGGAGGAAACATGTTGAGAGGCAGAGGTGGGGCAACACGGGGCAGGTGCAGGAAGTCCCTGCATTCTCCACCAAACACTGAACTCCCATGGGCGGGAAAGGGGATCTGAGAGCTGAGCCTGGGTCCAGAAGATTCTGGGCTTAATTCTGCCACTTGTGAGCCAGAAAGAGGAATTCTGGGTTTGTGATGATGCCATCCCCCGGTATGTGATCACAGAACAGCTTCCCGACCTGGACTCACTCACCCTGAGAGTGCCTGCCTCATTAAACATTTGGGCCAAGGTACCCAGTGCGGGGTGGAGGGGGCCCGGCTCTACAGACCCTCTACTCAGTCGGCTCCTTCTGGGATCAAGCCAGGGAGAGGCCACTGCACCTTGATGGAACTCAGCATTTTTAAGTTTAGTTTTGTTTTTTTTTATTTGGGGCATTCTGAGGCAGCTCGATGGTTATGGTTCCAAACAAAGAGAGATGACTCAGCTTCATGTGAAGAGCTGAAGCCTTTTGGGAAAGATATTTCTGTTCGAATGCTTCTTTCTCGGCCACAGGGGCAGCACTTCCAGGCTTCCTTGTTTTCTGGATGTTCAACTGTTCCCAGAGTGGGGGCAGGGACGAGGACCAGGCTCTGGGGGGCCAGACTGCCTCAGTCTGAATCCTGGCACTACCCCTTACTCACTCAGTGATCTGGACAGAGTTATACCCTCTCTGAGCCCATGTTTACTTAAGACTGCCTTGCAGGGTCTTTGTGCAAAGCCACCGTCACTCACGGAAAGGGTCTGGTCCCACGCCTGGCACGAAAGGCGTGTACAATAAACATCACTATTAGTAACCACAGCGACCTGTGCTGAGCTTCTGCGGTGCCTGGATTATCTCACTTAATCCTGCCAAGCACAAGGTCTCAGTTTAGAGCTGAATAGACTGGGGCTCAAAGCTGTAAGCTGACTTGAGTTTCCCTCTCCCCGTTCAAGAGGGTCAGTGCACACACACCCCAGGCCGACTTAGGGGGAAGCTGTATGAGCTCTTTCTTCCCATCTGACTATCTCTGCACCAGCAGGCAAATGCACACGCCTGCTGCCCACAGCCTTTATCTGCAAAACGGGGGACAAGATTCTGAGGTTGTTGAAATAGTCTAGTCACGGCTTAATAAAAATAATGCCACGAAGGTGCTTAGAAACCTTTAATGTTATCACTCCTTCCTCCGGGACAAGGAGTCAACAAAAAGCTAAGCTCTTCATGTACAATATCCCAAGAGACTCGTAAAGCTCTTTGGGAAAACACCCTCATGAGTTGGGAGGAAACCCGAAAATGAGACAGAGGTGCGAGCTCAGGCAAATAAAAAAGATTTTTAAAAAGGGACTTTAGGGGGCCTGGGTGGCTCGGTGGGTTAAGCCGCTGCCTTCAGCTCAGGTCATGATCTCAGGGTCCTGGGATCGAGTCCTGCATCGGGCTTTCTGCTCAGCGGGGAGCCTGCTTCCTCCTCTCTCTCCCTGCCTCTCTGCCTACTTGTGATCTCTGTCTGTCAAATAAATAAAAAACCTTAAAAAAAAAGTTTTAAAAAAATAAAAAGGGACTTTAAAATGATCTATTATCAAATGGCGACCCTGCACAGAACATGAACTCGGGGTCTTTCAAACTTCTGTTCTGGAACAAATGTAAACAAACAAACAAACAAGAAAAAGCTGAAGCAGGCGAACCCATGGTAACTCGAGTCGGTGAAAACCCTTTCCATCCCCTTCCCCCTCCTCGCCCTGAAGGACATGCTGACAGAGCAACCTTAATAGTAACTGACTAATTGTAAACCCTGTGATTACCAGGGCTGATTTCCATGGAACTTCCTTTTACAGCTCCGAGAACCTCTCCGGAGTGTAATTGCCAAGTTCAATTTTAGCTCTGTCACATCCAACCATCGCTGCTAACTAAGGCGGCCGCTTCCTTGCCAGGTAAGCTGTAAAGAAGTCGGCTCCTTGCTTAATTTCACAATATTGTGATGCCCCCGTCAGCACCTGTAAGTGCTGAGAAGCTCTGAGCTGCTGTTAAGTAAATCCCGCCCAAGGGAAGTGATTAAAGCCACTTTGTGCCTCTCGGGGGCCTTTCTGGATCCTCCAGCCACCGGGAAGTTGGGGCTGCTTAGTCCCATGCACCTGGTCGCCCAAAACGCCGGCCACCGTGGGGTCACACCGTGTGCCCAGGCGTGCCCGGGGCCCTGCCTCCCTTCCTCCTCCGTCAGTGCCTCCCACAGCCCCACCAGAATTCCCACTCATGTCTGACTGCTCGGAGTCTCACCAAATGGCCCTCCCACAGCCTCCCACAGCGCCGCGGGCTTTTGTGGGGTTGGGCGCGACATCACGTTTCAGCCTCGTTTTGTCACAATGCCCTACTGGCCTTGGTGTCTGTCCGTTATGAAGCAGCTGCCGACACACACACACACACACACACACACACGACTCCTGACTGGTTCCAACAGCACAACTGTCCCCTCGGGCGATGCCAGGCTTGTTTGGCCTGATTTTGTGCAGACCACAGCTTTGGTCCAGAAACGGGCAGGAGCAGAGGGGTGAGGACTGTGCCCTCTGAGCGCCCACTACTGGCTGGACACTCACCAGTACTCTGTACCCATGTAATCCCGACAAGCTGCCAGAGCAGCAAGGGAGAAGGGGCATGGCCCCTTGTCTTATACTTGGGGAAACTGAGGTCTGAGAATTTCCATGAGGCTGGTGACAGGAATTGCTTTCAGTTCCAAATGCCAGTCAGGGCTGGCTTTCTCGTGAAGAGCTGCCAAGTGTCTTCCCCCTGGTCAAAGAAATCATCCAGTAAACCTATTTCCCTTTTCACTCATCTGCCAGGAAGCCCAGAGCCAGCTTTGCAGGCCAATTTCAATAACTGCAGAGCCCCAGGCCAACATATCTGCTCTTTTCATTTTCATTTTTCACCTAGAATTAATTCTATTTTATGTTTTCCTTGGCTCTAATTTTATAGGTATTACACATACCTCTATATCTTCCTATGTGTTCTTGCCACTGAATAACCAAAAATAAACAAGCACCAAAAGTGAGACTCTGAGAGGTTAGGTGGTATCCCAAGGCCTCCCAGCGGGCTCAGAGGAGCTCTTCCTACTACTGTCTGACCCCAGCTGCTTCTTCCCCTCCTCAACCAAAAGCAGGTTCTGCACATTGGCTTCCTGCCAAGCACAACAGCGGGGAACAGGTCCTGCCACATCCACACTCACTTCCCAACAGGAGGTAACACTAAGAGGAGCACATGCTCTGTCCCTGGTACTGTTTCTCAAGACAGCCCTGTTAGGCAGATGCAATTATTACCCCCATTTTACAGAGAAGGAAACTAAGGCACAGAGAAGGTAAATAACTTGCTGGATATGCACAGCTAGTTAAGCGTCATAATGGGATGGGAAGTAAGTTTCTGCTCACTGCAGTGTTGTCGACTGAGGCCCTAAATCCCTCGTTTTACAGATCACGAGACAAGGTTCTGAGGGAGAAAATGTTCCTCCAAGCCTGGACTTTGACTATCAGGTCTGGATGGCTGCCACTGCAGAGGGAGAAACCAGGGGCTCCAGGAAGCCCCACTCTCAGTGTCTAGCCAAGGCGAAGCCATGCTTCTAAAAGCGAGGATACAAGACTACTCTGGCCAGAGGTACACAAGGAGTTTGCTGGGCAGAAAGTTTTGGGGTCTCCAAGGCTACCACCTCTGCCCCTCCACCACAACCATCCTGGACCCATGTGGTGGGACAGGTGTCGCTACCCAGCTAGGCCCACGCAGGGAGCTGAAAAACACACTCCTCCCAGCCACACCGATGTCTGAGCCTCCAGTTCAGCCAAAGACAGTATGGAAATGAACTGTGAAGCATGAAGATCCAGGTTCAAATCCCAGCTCTGCCACTTGCTAGCTGTGACCCCTGGGTAAGCGTTAGCCTCTCGGCAAAGTGGGCTCCTGACACCACCTCCTTGCTGGGTGTCTGTGGAGATGCAGAGCCCACCAGCCCCACGCCCTCCCTCCCAGGGGAGGTTGCTGTTTCGGTGCCTGCCTCCAGCAGCATCCTGGCAACTCCCCCCAGGTCATCGATCGAGAGATGACGGGGGAAGGAGAGGGCAGGGAGGTTTGCTCCAACTTATCTCACTCAGGACATGCTTTCTGGGACAAGACTGAAAAATAAAATCAAATAACGAAATGTGAGGTGGACTAGAAACCCGAAGTCAGGACCGATCTTGCTAAAACCGCCAAGGCTACCTCGGCCAGGGAGGGAGGGCTAGGGGAGACCCCCACGGCTTGTCCCACCACTGGTGGGGCATCTGCATCTCCCAGCCTTGGGCTGCAGGTTGAGCTGCCCGCCCATGTGATGCATCCCGGTTGCCATGGTTTCGGTTTGTTCTGCAGCCTGGTGAAGAGGAGCGCTGGCTGTCCTCTGAGCCCCTGCACTGTCCTGGGCTGTGCACAAGCAGGAGCCCGTAGGCCCAGAAGAGAGGCTCTCAGATTACCTCAGTCCCACACGCCCCTCGCCACCTGACCCAGGGTGGACAGGGACAGGCCCCGTTTTCAGATGGGAAAACCAAGGCCTGAGGCTAGTGGCACCTGCCCAGAGTTTCATGGTGAAGCCACAAGGAGCAGGAATTCAAACTCAGATTTGCCTGACTTGTCCTATTTTTCCAGTTCTGTGCTGGCTCATTTATGATCGTTATTCTGGCTCCCAGAGACCTCAGGCCTTTTCTAAAGTGGCACCCCCTTAGATGCCTTTGGGAGCTTGCTAAAGGCTCAGGGACATCAAAGGCAGCTCATGGGAGTAAGCAGATGGTTCCCCAGGGGTCTGGATGCTCAGGTCCCCACACCAGATCTGACAACATCCCCAGTTCATGGTTCAAAGGTCAGTGGCCAACAGAACTAAGTCCAAAACCCCTACTTAACCCAGCACCCCAGGCCCGCCCCTCAATCCTACATATCTGACCTCTCCCTCAGTGCCTCCTCGTCCTTTCCAAAGCTCAACTCTCTCCTCTTCCACAAGGATCTCCTGGATGCCCACATGAGCATCAGTCTCTCCCTCGTCCCAAAGTCCACCAAGCCCAGCCATCTTGTGTATAACCTGCCTGTGGAAAGGTCTTTCCCCACCTCCTTCCTAAGACTGGGTCCCACGGGCACTGCTCAAAGGACATCTATGAACCAAATTTCCTTTCTCAGACCAAGCATGCTGACACTTAAAGGGAACTAGCATTTCAATGGGTGCTCAAATGTACCAAGCCTCTCCTTCCACAGGGCCTTTGCACATGTTGCTCCACCTAGACTGCCTCCCTTGCCCCACATAGCGACCTGTCTTCCTACAGCTCCCAAAGTTCCCTCCAACCCTGTTTCCTGGCCTCACAGCACCTATGCCGCTCTCCTAACCAGCCCTGTTATATTCACATTTTGTGTCTTATTATGTCATTACATGTCTCCCGTTCACCCTGGAAATCCCACCACAGGGCCTAGCACACAGCAGGTGCTCCATAGATGTTTCTTGTCAGCCATGGCAGATTACAAAGAAGACCACGGGTCCTCCTGTTTCTACACGCGTGCCCTCTGCACAGTGATGTCACTGCTCCTCTTATCAAGAGATGGAGTCTTTTTCTTCCCACCTCGAAGCCAGGCTTAGCCACACGATTTTACCTGGCCACTGAGATAGCGACAAATGATGCACTAGAGCACCTCACTCTTGAGGTGCCAGGAGCCCCGAAACACTAAGTGAAGGAGCCTGCCAGCTGCTGGAAGAAGAGGTTTGGGGGAAAGCCGGGCCAGCCAGCAGCCAGCTCCCAGCCAGCAGCCTGCCACGTGCCACACAGGTGAGCGAGGCCATCCTACCTCACCCACCTATCCGGGAACCAGCCACGTGACCACAGAGGCAGGAGGGTGCCCTGCCAAGACCAGCCAGCCCAGCCCAGAGAGCCCTCCAGCCAAGTCACAGCATGTCAGCTAAATAAAACGGCGGTTGCTTTAAACAACTAATTCTGGGTGGCTTGTTAGCGCAGCAACGAGCCGGAGCTGACAGAAGACCATGGGCCATGATACGCTCCCAGCAAAAGACCAAGGGTCTGGTCTATACAACCTCAAGTTCAGAACAATACAAGCTTCTCGGGAGGGGCAAAGCAGCTGGAGAGGAAGGCTCAGGCCGCTGGGTTTGAATCCTATTGTCCTCGGACTTTGGCTTCTGCCCGGACAAGGCGGGCACTCACCTCTTCTGCAGTGGGAAAAACACATCCTATGGCAAGTCTTCTAGGATGGTTTGAGTCTCAACAGGGAACACATGTGAAACCATCCCCCCCAAAGGAAGCCAAAGACCCTCTGCACGTGGGAAGACAAATGTTGCAGAGTAAAGATCATGACTTCGGAGCTAGACAGATTCCGGTTCCTGATCCACTCTGCTACCTGCAGGCTGTGTGGCCTTAGACAAGTTTCTCAACCTCTCTGAGCTTCTGGAGTCACCTGACCAGGTGTCAGGTGTCTGTGACGTGGTAAGAATGATATGTAACTTACAGGATTATTGTGAGGGTTGAGGAAAACAGTGCGCAGACACCTGGCACATAGTAGGTGTTCAATAAATAGCAGCTCCCCCTCCATCGCCACCCCAGCCTTGCGCGTACCTCTCCCATTTCCCTCTTGGCCCCGCCACCCCCACTTGGCAGTGAGTTTCCAGGTTTGATATCAGCATCTTGTGCCAGGTTGTGACTGTGGCTTATATAACGTCATGAGTGAGAGAAAGAGAGCGGTTCACTTGAAGAAGGAGAAAGAGCTGGATGTTGCCAGCTTTGACTGGGGGAGAAAACTCGGGCCATGGAGAAGAGAGTAAAGAAGGCTGAAGAGGATTCAGACCTGTATCTTCGGCCTCAAAGTCTTGACACACCCAGGCCCCCAGCCAGCTTCCTCTGGGATACCTGTCTGTGGCCCTTCCTCCCTTCACCTCCACAGCCCCCCGCATGCAGGAGGGAGGGAGGCAGCGAGGTGGGGTCAGCACGGTGGCAAGGCCACCAGCTCTCACCTACACTGAGGTTGCTGGACAGCAGTGTGATTCCAGAGCCTCTGTGCTACAAAGCACTTACACCAAAAGTAGAAGTCCCTCTGCCCCAACGACCCCAAATGCCAAGAACATCCTGGACCCCAGAAAGGGTCCAGGATGGATTCCAACCCCCACCCTAGCGTACATGTACACGTGCACACAACACACACACACACACATACTCCCCAAAGAAGCTGATCAGGGAAGACAGACATGTGGGGAAGAGGGCCCAGTGTGGGGGCGGGAAGAGCCCCAGAGCAGAGGGGTGCAACACTGGATTACTCCCCTTGCAGGGATCACACCTGCCCCAAAGCCCTCCGGGGCTCCCCACTAGAGGACCCAAACTTCATAGCCTGGCAGTCAGTGCCCTTCCCAAACTGCAGGCTTTGCCTCCCCTTCCACACCAGCCTGTACCCATCCAGACAGCTATGCCCCAGGTCCTCACACCATCCGTCCCTTGGCCTTGGCCACACACACCCCTGCTGGATGAGGTCATGGAGGTTGAGAATGGGGGTCCTTGCAAATAGGTTTCGGTTCCAGTCCCTGTGTGACCACGGCCCAGTCACCTGACTTCCGGTACCTCAGTTTATCTGCACAGCAGGATCAGCTTCTACTCCAAGTGTGGTTGTGAAGATCAAATAAATAACATAAGTAAAACAACCATCCCATGATAGACATGAAATTAATGACTCTTCTGTTCTCCCCCTCCTCTGTATGTCCCCATCCTAACCTTCTTGGAGGTCCTGGCTAAATGCCTTCTTCTGCCAGGAAGCCCTCTCTGAACACTGCAGGTCTCAGGGATTCTGTCTCTCTCCCTCTCCCTCCCCCTCTCTCTCTCCCTCTCCCTCCCTCTTTCTCTTTTTCTCTCTCTCCCTCTCTCCCACTCTCTCTCTCCTTTCTCTCCCTCTCTCTCATCCCGTCTCTTCCTCCCCCCTCCCTTCATCCCTTCTCTTCTCTCTGCTCCCTCTCTCCTCCCCCTCCTTGAGCTCGAAGTAAGAGTTGTCTTACCTGTGCAGACCCCCACCTACCCACCCATCCCTACCTGCAGGCTTCATCACAACCTAGGGATAAGGACCAAGGACCAATCATGACCAAAACCATGGGAGGCTGCAGCACCAAGAGTGCCCAGAGAGCCGGTGGCTTACCCAAGGTCACACAGCAGAGTTCAAACAAGAATCAACAGTCCTCCCTCCCCTTCCACATTCTCAAGGCTATTCTCAAACAAGGCTACAGTGTGTGGATGCCGAGGGGGGCCCACCCAGATTCCCCCTCTCCAGGCTGTGCATCCATCCCCCGGACTATGAGTGCTAATGCCCCCTCCTCTGCAGAAATCCCCTTGGCCGATGGGAGACAAGCACAAGAAGCACGGCACCTCTGCCTCAACGCTCCGTGAGGAAGCCGATGTCCTGTGACTGACTGACAAGGTTGTGTAAAAGGCCACCCCCAGCCCTGGCCTCAAGATGGGACCAGCTCTGGAGTACTGCTGCCCCTCCAGGGCTCCTCGTAGGCTCGGGCTGAGGCAGGTCTCCAGCTGAGACCCCCTCCTTGCTCACCTCCTCCCCCAGCCCTGTCCCAGCGCCCCCATGCCCCTTCTCGCGAGAGCACTCTTTCATGAGCATCCTTGTCTCAGGCTCGGCTTCTAGGAGGCTCAGCCTGACACAAAGGCCTCGTGTCTCAAATTGTGGTCCACTGACCAGCAGCTCAGCATCTCCCAGACCTTGTTAGACCTGCAAACTCTCTGGCCCCATTCCAGGTCTCCGGAATCAGAATCTGCATTTTAACAAGGCTCTGTGTGATTTGCATGCACGTTAAAATTTGAGAAGCTCTGGCTTAAGGTCGGTAATCAACTTGTGGGCCAACTGTGGGGACCGTCCGGCCAACATGGCAGTAGCAAAATGTGTCCATCTGTAGCAGCAATCTTACAGCTAATGTGGGCATTATCCAACCCTGATTATTCACTGCAGAGGCGAGCCAGCACCCCGACCACCAGTGTGTCATCCCCGTGGCCCCTGCTCTGGTGAGGGCAAGTTCCATGTCCTTCTGGCTTGAGTTCCGACCCCACACACCTTACTTGGTCACCAGAATTCTGTTTCTCTTTGGAACTAGTCTGGCATCCACATTAGTCAATTGAAGCCTTTGCCTCTACCCCTTCTGGGTTGAGGAGACTCTACCCCCAACACCAGACAGGGGTTCCCCAAGGGCATGCCTGGAGAAGATGCTAGAAAGAGGGGTGGTTAGAATTCTCCAGGGCCCCGAGGGATATAGGGAGGAGGAGCAAGGATGCAGATGTCTCTGCCTTGGAAGAAGAAATTGCTGGCTGCCCTGAGTCAGAAACCCCTCTTCAGAGGCCCCACTCCAGCCACCCCGGGGCAGGAGCCCCTCATCCTGGTGTGAGCCCCTCAGAGTCCCTCTACGGGGATGTCCATGACCTTTGCAAAACTAAAGGCAATAACCAAGTCCTATGTGCTGAACGGACCCCAGGGCCGGCCCCGGAGACTGCGATAATCCAGACGTGTGTTTGGACAGGAGCTCCCTGCAAAGCTCCGTCAACGCTGCCTGTTGCCTGAGGAGGGAAGCGGTTCACCTTTTGCTAATCATCCTAATTCATTTTTTATTACTAACTTTCCTGTTTTCTATTTGCCATCTGATTGAAGATATTACGAAAGGCATTTAAACAGCATCAGACCGTACCACAATGGCAAACATAACTCTTTTTATTGAAATCTGCATTAATATACATATAATTCCCTGATCACAAAGACCTCATGGTCCACATGTTAGAACCTAAGTGAAGGCAGGTTTGACAAGAGGCACACATACAACTGAAGGTTCTTCAAAAAACAATAAGCCACGTCAGGAGGGTGGGACAAAACGGGCACTTTCTCGTGCTGCGGGGGAACATGGATGACCCTTCTGGAAAATGGCAAGACAATCTGAATCAAGAGCCATAAAAATGCTCACCCCTTTGGACCCAGGGATTCTGCCTTGGCCCATAGCCAGCAGCCTGGGTCTTTCCACAATGGTGGGAATGTTCTTTATCGGCAGAGCCCAGTGGCTATAGAGGGCTGGAAATATGGCTAGTGTGACTGAGGAAGTAAGTTTGATTTTATTTGGCTTGATATTAAATTGAAATAGCCACACATGGCTATTGGCTATCGTGTTGGATAGGACAGCAAGCCATCATGGATTCTCTCCTAAACCATATCATCACCTCCGTCCGTCCTCCTGCATCCACTCTTGCCCCCCATCCAATGTTTTCCCCCAAGACAGTCACCAAGATTCTTCTAAAAATGCTGCCACGGCCCTTGGGACAAAAGCCAAGCTCCTGGACATGGCCTTCAAGGCCCTGCCTCCCAGGGACAGAGAGCCCCGCAGCTCTCAGGGAGCCTGAGATATTCCAGGTCCTGGAGGGGCAATGACACCAGCAGAGGGGACAGCAGTGAAGGCCTTGCCAAGGGGGTGGCACTGGAGGAGAGAGTTAAAAGATTGTGTGCCTGAGTCTGCCAGGTAGGGGGCAATGCTCAAACCAGAGGCAGCTCCCATTGACTCTTGCCTTCCTGAAGCCAGTAATCTAGTGACAGGGGTGGGGCATGAACAGTAAACATAAGGAACAGGCCGATTATACACTGTGAGAAGAGAAAAGACAAGAAGGGTAAGGGGTTTCTGAGGGACGCAGGTAGGGTAAACAGTTTGCAGCACCGAATCTTCAGAAAGAAAAGTACCCAAATCAACACTGTTCTTGAGTCTGCATAGTGGGAGAGTGGCAGGGGCTCTCCCTCATTCTCTAAACTTTTTGGCAAGTAACATAATCTTCATAATTAAGAGTTTAATACAAAGAAAGGGGTAATAACTCCGGGAGAGAAGTCACCAGAAAAATCCTGCTTGCTCAACAGAAATGTTCCCACGAGCTGGAGATTTTGTTATCTCTGAAGGCCAGACCGACTGTGCCCCAGATACCCCAACACGGGCAACTGAGAGTGACACCTCCCTCCTGAAAACAGCAAGGTCACCACCAGCAGGGAGACGGGAGGTGGACAAAACAGGGGGCTGAGGTCTGCCAGCCACTGCCCCAGAAGCCAAACACCGATTAAAATCCACTTCAGCTCTCCTCCTTGGGCTCAGTTGCAGGGGACGGTGACATGTGGTTACAACGGGAATTCCGATTTGTTAACACCTGCAGGCCTGGGGCACCTGGCTGGCTCAGTCCATAGAGCACGAAACTCCTGATCATAGGGTCATGAGTTCAAGCCCCATGTGGACTGTAGAGATTACTTAACTAAGTAAGTAAATAAAAATATAAGAACAAGACATTTGCAGGCACCAGACACCCCCTCTCACGTTTATATGGTTAATCGTCCTGACGACAATGTACAAATAAGACAAGGAAGGCCCAGAGACAACGTGATTTACTCTCAGAAACACAGCCTAGGATATGTTAGAGTGGCCATCTCTGGAAAATATAACCTCCACACTGATTCATTCATTCTTTCAACAACGTTTTAGTGAGCACCTACTACAGAGACACCATACTAAGGTGCTGGGGACTCAGCGGTAAAGAAAACAAACATGACCCCCAGTGGTCTGAAAGGTGGAACAGACACCCAAGTCGCCACATAGATACATCATGCAATGGGGAGAAAATACACTAGAGGCTGTGATGGAGGATAATGGGATAAATGCAGTGATTAGGAGGTTGGAGTCTTCAAGAAGGCACAGAAAAATGAGCAGGAGCCAGCCATGTGGAGAAGGAACGGAAGAAGATTCCAGACAAAGGGCATAGCTCGCGCAAAGCCCCTCAGCCTAAAAAGATCGTGGTAGGGGAGACTGGGGAGGGGAGGGGGCTAGAAAACAGGAAGAAGGCCAGAGTGGCTCGAATGGGGCCAAGGAGGAGGAGGCTGGCTTTGCTCACCCCCATATCCCCAGCAAGGAGCCAGGTGCCTCAGAGCAGCTGGGAGTAAGACTGGAAAAGCAGGCAGGGGCTAGATCACAGCAGGATTTATGGACCAGAAAAGGCATTTGATGTTATCTACACACCAGGGAAAGCCACTGGAAGGTTTTAAGCAGAGGTCTGATTTAGGTTGGTAAGAGTTCTCCAAGCCATAACAGAGAGCCATTCAGTGGTTTTTGCCCCTGGGAAATGAAAGGATGCAATTTACACATCAGAAAGATCTTGATCGTGGCCGGGCCAGCTCCTTGGCTCATCCTGATGTGTGACTTGTGGCCACTGGATAGTAAATGTCCCCAAAAGCTAAGCATCCCCAGCTGGCATGTGGGAGGTGGCCCCCTTTCAGGAAAGCAAGACAAAGCAGCAAATGACAGGATGTGTTGATAGAGCATCGGATAGGCACAAGGCTGTTGGCAGATGGAAAATTGTCCCAGAGAATGCCTCAACAGAGTCGTGGCGTATTGTCAATGTCGAGCCATTAGGAAAACACAATTATGTGCTTCACTGATACTGTAAGACATAATTTGAGACACAGTGCAAACATTGAGTGCTTCAACCGAAAAAAGAGGGAAGGCGACGAACAGAAGAGCCACTGGAGGAAACGCCTGCCTCTCGCACAGGTGGGTGGCCAAGCCCTCCAGCGTGTTTGTTTGTTTTCACTCCTTGTCTCATGTCTCTCATTTAAGGGCAAAGTTTGGCTCGTAGGCATGCACAGACAGATTTGGAAAGGAATTATAATTAACTCTCTCAGGTGCTTAAACATACATTATTATCTCATTTAATTTCATAAGCAGGTAAGCACTGGTAACCCCGTTTTGTAGATGAGAAAACAGGGGGCTGGAGGTATTAAGTAGCTTTCCAAATGCCCTTGCTCCCCTTTCCAGCTTCATCTCCTGGCACTCTGTCCCCTCCAATGCCTTTGTACATGCTGTCCCTGCTACCTGGAATGCTTTTCTCTACCTTCCTCACCTGGCCAATTCAACTTTAAGCACAGACCGAGTATATCCTCCTCTGGGAAGTCCTCCTTGACTATGCCAGCCTGGCCTGGTAATCCCATACCCATTTGGAGTTCCCTATTTTCTCCTATCTCTCTAATAATATTGTGGCTCCTCATGGGCAAGGACCAGGTCTTAAACACCTGTTCCTGCCTGGCATCTACCACACAGCCCTGCATACAGCAGGCAGCGAACATTCTTTGCTTGGCTGAATGAATGAATGCGCTCTTTGTCAGTTGTAAAGCCAGCAGTTGATCCCAAGCCGATGTGACTCCACAGCATATCTCTTGGCCATAGTTTATGTCTGTGTCTTATGCAGATCAATCAGAAAACACAAACAAGATTGGAATATATTCCAACCATACGGAGGACTTCCTTCATCCCTCCAAAAAGATCCTGAAAAGCACCACTTCTCTGGGGAAAGCAGGACGTTGTCTATGGGGGTAAAAGGTTAAGCAACTCCTTTTCCTCTCTGCAAGAGAATTTCACCTTTGTTAATTGTCTAGCATAACTCCCCTGGAAACCTGATGAAGGTAAGATGTTAACTATGTTACTAGGCAACTCTGCTTATGGTAAAAATGACCCCTGACTGGTAAGCTGCATCTGGACTAGAAGTAACTATAAATAAATTATAAATATCTGATAAAGAAACCGAACTTTAGATTTTCCTGAGTGTAGTGACTCTTACAACTGATAGGCCCCCGGCAAGAAACCCTGGAAGGTAGAGCTGTTACAGGAGTTATGGGTCCTTTAGGGAATAAGGCTTCTGAGCCAGGATGACTTCCAAACCCACCCATCGTGGGGCTCATTCCCTTGTACCTACACTACAGTCTGCAGGGGTGCTGGGCAGCCAAGAGAAGAGCTGGTGGCCACCTCCGTGGAACAAGGCAGGGGCTGTGGCTGGTACTACTTCTGCAGAGGAGGAGCAGATCCTGTGCCCTGCTGGCAGGTGCTGGGTCCTGCCCACGTCTTTCAAAGACACAGGGACCAAGTGTGGCCCATGTCTGTTCTGTGAGTCTGAATGTTTAACCGAACCTCACAGAGTCCCTGTGGGAGAACAATGAGAAATAAGGGAACTGATCCAAAGAGAAAAGAAACCATCCCAACCAAAACCACCACTACACCTATTCTGAACTGGAAAGCTCCGGAGACTCTACTATTTATACCATTTATAAAACACAAAAAAAACCTGGGAAGGAGCCTGTGTTCGCTATCCTACAGAGGGCCCAGGTGACTTGAACAGCAGCTGGCTGTAGGAGCGAGGGAGGGCATGACGTACATGATCTCCCAAGGCCTCACCACAAACCTGGGATGCAACTGTGGTTATGTGAGAACACTGGAGATCAGAGAAGTTAAGTGGTAGATCCAAAGTCACACAGCTTGTAAGTGGCAGGATACAAAGCCAGGTACTTGCACTGAACTCAAAATCACACTTGAATCCACTATCTGGTTTTGTAAAACAATTTGCTTATAGCTCAGGTGAATGTACAGAATAGAAACAGGCATGGGGGTTGGGGTGAAAGGACCTCCTTAAATAATGTAGGTAGTACCCACGAGGCACTCAGTAAATATTCGCAAAGTAAATGAGCAACAAAAGGCCCAGGGTCCATATTCCACATTACCAAGCTCCGGTTAAGTCAAAACAGCAAAATGGAACAATAAAATTTATGCATGAGATTGACCCTGGGTTATACTACTGAGCTGGATTCATTTCCAACAAGTTTCTAAATCATCCCTGCAAATTGGGCCCAACTTCAAGATAAGCACGTTTTAATTAGCTGTAATATGAAGGCATTCTATTACCAAGTGATGTTTAAAGTTGAAAACCAAGGCAGAAGGCCCAGCTGGGAATCCCCTGGCCTGCAGAAGAGCCAACATATTAAGAGTAAAACCAAGGGGCAAGTTGATCCCCTCTTCCATCCCTGCAGAGGCTGGGAGCTCTGCCTGATACCACAGAGCCTCCAGGAGAGAGGAGCAGAGAGCACACTCTCCAGTTCGGCTAACCAGTTTCTCTGCTGCCTTTTGTAACATGACCTCCTTGGACCTCAGTTTTCTCACCTACAAAATGGGGACATGTGTGCCTGGCAGAGTTCTTATGAAGACTTAATGAGATGATATGAGAATGAGCCTAAGATGGGTAAATGCGCAGCAAATAAATTTGTGCTTATTTCCACCCTACTTTTCTCCATAAAATAGCACAAAATTTAAAAATAAAAATCAGCAAGAGGGGACTTTTTGTTCAAGATGGCAGATAGACATACACTTTTTGCCTCTCCTCTCTTCTAAACCATGCTAGAATGGAAAAAAAAAGATACACATATGTATATATTAATAACTCAGATAGATAGATGGATTAAAACAGAATAACTACCCCCCCCAAAAAAAAACATTAAAACACAAGAAAGGGCTGGGGATCAGAAATACTAAAAGTGCTTGGAAATAAGCAGTCAGACTGACAAAGAAGCCTATCACCTCCAAGGCACCAGCACCCCAACACAAGACCTCTGGAAAAGCTATTATCCTAAGAACCCCAGAACATCCCCAAAGGCAGGCAGCAGGAAGCCCTGGGCCAGGGACATGACTGGACTTTTGTGCTAGCCTACAGACCTTGGGGAAGCTGACTGCTGGATCTGCCTCCAGGCTAAAGCCCGGGAGAAGAACTCCAATTAAATGAGAGATGTGCCTCAGGGATACCCCCCTGTCGTCAGCCATGAGGCAGGAAAAACAAAGTGAACCAGTGCCCTTGGGTGACTGCTGGTCTACCTGAGAAACAGATGCCCCAACCTCAAGTGAGCTTGTCGGTCCCCTGCGCTCAGAGAAGTCCCCAGCTCCAAGTGTCCTCCCACAAACCATACCCAGGGCGCCCCAAATCAACATTCACATTGCTTATCCACAGAATCGTGGATCTTGCAGGCATTGAGGAAACTCACAGCTACAGTGCAGATCAGTCTAGACCTCTGTTTACAAGTAAATGTCAGTCATGAGTCACCAGGCATTTGTAGGAAACATCAGCATAAAAAGAGGCCTAATGTGAACAGAACTAACTACCAAGAAAACAGCTAATGCAGGAAACAGAAGATAACTTTTTATCTTCTGTATCATAATTTTTAAAAAAACTCAAGATATTCACATATACTTTAGAAAAAAGGAATGGGATACTCTGATACAAGATCAATCAAGAAACAATACAAAATTCTGGGAAATGAAAAGGGGACAATAAACTTACTGGATATGAACTAAAGAACGGTTATGACTAGAAGTATCTCACCCAACTCCCCTCAGGGGTTAGCCCTTGGGAGAGGGGCTTGAGGGCAGTGGGGAGAGGAAATGAGAATGAATGGGCCCTCCACGTTTTCCTTTATATCCTACTATATTTCTGTGTACCTTACAAAGAATAAAAACAAAGTTCAAAAAAATATGGCAGGACTCAAGATAAAGTGGGAAAATGACAGAAGACTGAAATGAAACTGGAAGTTAACAAGCAAAAGACATGTGTGATATCTTATGATATAGCTACAAGGGACCTACTCGTTTACCTCCAAGCTTCCTGGGAGCCACTGAAGACCATGGGGATAGGACAGCCATGGGCAATGGCCAACACTGAGGCAGGGACCAGGTGAAGGGCCTCTTGTTGAAGCTGTGGCAGGACCCCAGCCCAAGGAGAAAGCCATGGTCCCCTACCCAGAACTAACTCACTTAGGCACAGCCCAGAAGCTTCTCAGAAATCTGTGTGGAGTCCTCCCCACCACCCAAGAAAGTGCATGACATCAAGAGAAATTCCTTGGGCCACAGAATATTCCATCAATTATCATTTTTCTTCATTCTGACCTAAGAAGCAGTTATCCTACAGCTCTCATTCCCATCATGAGATAAGGATGAATCCCAGCAAGTGACTCAGAGTCTTTAAAAATCATCAACATGCTGGCCCTTGACTTCCTGGGACCCAAAAGGAGGAAGTTTTCTCCCTAAGATGCGTCTCCCTGAAACAGGCACTTTGGTGCTCCCCTTTCTATGCATTCATTCCCAGCTGCCAGGAATGTCACAGCTGTTCCCCTGCACTGAGAACCTCTCTGCCACAGGGAGCTACCTGGGACAAGGAGATGCACTAATGCCAATGACTGGATGTCACGAGAACCAAGACGCACAAGCAGTTCCCTTGCCCCAGTTTGGGACAACTCTGAAGAACCACCCCAGATCAGTGACCATGTTCCAGGCCAGCCTCTCCCCCAACCCAATGCTGCATCCCTTACTCCCTTCCAAGGACACTTCCTGGGCACTTCCTCCCAAATAACCCCCCCACGGGCAATTCTCCATCTTAGAGTCTGTTTCATAGGAAGCCAATGTAAGACTCTCTCCAAGGTGAAAGACACTCTCCCCATAACCTACATGGGGCCTGAAGAACTCAGGAGTCTCTGGGATATCTGACCATGTCTGAGCCAAGGCTACATGGCCTAGACCAGCCACATATCCCCGTTGTCCAAAGCCAAGGGGGAAAACCTTCCCACATCACGGTCTAGAGCCGTGTTCCCCTAAGTGTACTTCCCAGGCCAGCAACATCAGCATCGCTTGTTATCACTGGGCCTTTTCAGCCCTTCCCTAGACCTACTGAGTCAGAACTTCTGAGAGGGGCACCCAGTGATCTGTGTTTCAATTGCCCCCCAGGTGATTCTGAAGGTTGAGAGGCAGAGCATCCCTGACTACTGGGTGAAATCAAACACAAGACATTAAACTTTTCCAGCAGCAAAAGACAAAGAGACAAGGGCTGACAAAAGTCTGATGATCCAGCAACATGAGACATTCCATACTGTGGCTCCACACCTCCAGCTCTGAGGCACTCCCCTACTTACAACCAGGCCAGCTGGGATGGGACACTCTTTATGACAATCTCTGCTGGTGTCCCAGCTTCCCTGTAGGCAGGCCTCCCTGCCTTAGGCTGGCCGTACCCCCAAACCACCCTCCAGGTGCCCCTGCAGTAGCTCTTCCCTCTGCCTAGAACACCCTTCCAGGAATTCTACATGCCGCCACATAGCCTGCCCAGCGTTTCCTTTAAGACTCTGCCATGTGAGGCCCTTCTACACCCCTGGCACTGCCCCAGACAATTAGATATTTAATTATGACTCTGCATTTTGAGCCATGTTACAAACCCACACAGCCTTCCGTCTAGTAAACAGAAGTTTCCCGTTGAGTGGCTGAGCCTTCGGGACAAGGCTGGGTCCCCTGGCACAGAGTAGGAACTCAATCAGAAGCTGCAGAACATCTGAGAAGCCCAGCAGTAAATGGGTAATTACATATTGGAAAACCCCAGGCTTGTTGCTCATTCTAGCAAGCGCCAGAAGTTTGCTGTTCTACTGTAGCAAGTTGAAGCATCGGGATAATTGATCAAAATTTATTATCCCGTGTTATACAGCATGTTTTCACTAAGAGATAAAATTACAATTTACCACGACTCATTAAGTTAATAATTACTTACCATATGTTTTTATGGCTGCTCCCAAACCACACTGAAAAATCCTGTGCACGTTTGTGGTCCATGTAAATAGGATGACTGCCAACCACGTGGATACAGAATGTACTGACAGGGAGATGCAGGACTAAAATATTGAACAGGTAGCACAATTCTAAAGCTTCACCCTGCTCATCCCCATGACTCTCTAGGGTAGCTACACCACATTTTCCCAGTCAGTGGTTCTCAAACAGGGGCACTTTTGCTCTGCCAGAGGATACCTGGCAAAGTCTGGAGACGTTTTGGCCGCCAGGACTAGGCAGGAGGTTTTCCTGGCACCTAATCAGTAGAGGCCAAGGATGCAACAGTACGTCAGATGATGCACAGGACAGACACCCCCCCCTCCCCAAACAAGGAATTATCAGGAATTATCAGGTCTGAAGTGTGAACAGTGCTGGGGCGGGGCAACACTGTTCTAGATCAAAGGAAACTTCCATAAATGTTTCTTTCATCAGAGCTTCACAGCAACAGTGTGAGGAAGACATTGCTGTCCCCTCGCACAGATGAGAAGACTGAGATGTGGAGTGATTACATGATGTGCACCAGGCCAGCAGCCCACTCCAGCGGATGGCGCTGTAATCTGAAACAGTCTCCTCTGCCTGATAAACCCAACTCCCCTCCCACACAGACTCAAGAAGGAAACAGACGCCAAGGAAATGAGCAGCTCTCTGTTAACTCATTAGGCTGAACGGTCCAAGTGGAGACTGCTTCCAACCGAATGCAGCAGAAATCAGATCCAGAGACCAAGGCACGGAAACACCTGCTGTTGGGAGGACCCTTCTCCTGCAGCAGCTGGGACAGTCAGTCCTCCAGCATCCAGGGCTGAAACAGGTTCCCCCGCCTCATAACTTTCAATTGTGCAGCTTTTCATGAGTAGAAATGAAAGCATTTCCTGCTGGCGCCACATGTGGTATATGCACGACTTCCAACCAACCTCAAGGCAACCCCACAGGGGAGGTGTTGCTGTACCCATTTTGCAGATGAGCAGACGGAAGCACAGGGAAGTTAAATAACTTGCCTGTGCTGATGATGGTGAAGGCAGCATGCAAACCCAGTTCTGCCAGGTTCCAGAACTTACACTGCCTTCACATCTTGCAACTAGTTCTAGGAAATAAGAGAGGCAAAACAGCTAGCCCTATGGGATCACACAGGGCTGGCAGTCCTGCAGGGGGATTCCTTGTCCTACAGGCAAGGACTCAGCTGCTCTTCCAGGCTTTCTGGCTGCTCTCTGTGCTGGGCTCTGTCCTCTGGTCCTGCTTGGGCAAGCTCCTCTAGGAATGACAGGTCAGCCAAGAGACTCTTGGCCCCTGCTCTGCCCTGGATTCGATGTCCTCACTAATATCTTAAAAGAGCCAAAGAGATGCTAAGTTCCTCAAGCTACAGAGGAAAACTGGCAAGCCCTGAATTCATTAATGCATCATTCATTCAGCAAATATTTATTGAGTACTATGTGCCAGGCCAGCTCTGGGAATACAAAAGTAAAGGTAGGCACCGTGGTTCCTGCCCTCTGAAGCATATGAGGGCACATCTCCTCTGAAAGTAGCACCCTCATCCTTCCTGGGGGTACCACACTTTACAATTCTAAAAGACATGCCCAGGCTTCGTTCATTACATCTCCTTACCACAGCTCGCCATCTCACTAGACTGATGTTCACTGATTTGCTTTCCCTTTGCCACGAGGGAAACAGAGGCCCAGAGAAGGTCACTGTCACGCTCAAGGTCACCCAGCAGACTGGGGGCAGCAGTGCCAGGCCTGGACTGTGGCTCCTGACATTCATAAGGTACAGAAGTTTGGCCATAAGGACCCTCAGGACAGACTAGGGGCGGGACTATGGAAAACACATTTAGACAGAAAGTAAAGAAGAGCTGCCTCCCATCCTCCAGAGTCCCCGGAACCAGCCATCTCAGCTCAGAGCTCACCTGGCCCAGGTCCGCCCATGGGTCCCACCCACAGCCACCTGTGTCCCTGCAGAAAGAAGCAGTGGGGACCTCAGCCACCAGAAATGCTAAGCAGGCCTCATAAATGTCAAGTAGAGGTGAGGTGGGGACAGCACCTCCCACCCCTTGGATTTTCGTCCCAAGGAGACACCGATCATTCACTAGCCGAGCTTGTGTTGATCCCCATCAAGATACAAGATGCTGTGCCCAGAGCTGTGTGGGTGGGGAGTTGCATCACTTACCCACGCACACATTTCCTGAGTAGTTGTGGGTCAGGCACTGTGCCAGATGCTGGGAACCCACAGAAACCTGTACACAAACAACCAAACCACTGCTACACAGTGTGGTCACTGGGCCGCCGGCAGCATCACCCGGGAGTTCATTAGACATGCAAATTCTCACGAAAAGACTTGTATAAAAATGCTCACAGAGGCTTTGTTTATAATGGCCCCGACCTGCAAACAAACCCAAACATCCATGGGCAAGTGAGCAGATAAACTAATTGAGCTATATTTATACCAGGTAATATTACTTAGCAATAAAACAGAACTATGGATAGACACAACACAGATTAATCTTGATACTATGTTGAGCAAAATGAAACCAGATGCAAGGATGTATATGCTGCATATGAAATTCTAGAACTTAAGTATACTTGGTACACTGAAACTGAACATAAAGCATCGATAATAGAAATCAGATAAGTCACTTCCTGTAGAGGCGGGAAAGGAGTCTGTGGGCTGGAAAGGAGTATGAGGGAACTTTCTGGGGTATGGAAAATGAGCAAAATCTGGATTGGGATGGTGGTTACACAGGTGTTCATATTTGTCAAAACTCATGGAATTAGGCACCTGAAATCTGCACTATATTTTGTGTCAATCATATCTCAGTAAAAAATGAGTCGCTATCATTTGTCCTAGATCACAAAGCCACAACTGGTGATTTGAACCCACGTTTGCCTGGTTCCAATGGCCAGTTTCCACTAGCCTGCCATAGTGGAGTGGGGGGCCCCAGGCAATGCCCTGAGCCTGGTAAAGTGCCTTGCCAAAGTCAGAATGAAGGGACTTCGCAGATACCCAAGGAAGAGTGTCACATTCTCTCCCTAGCCCTTAAACCATGACAGAGACTTGAGGGGAGGGCACCTAAGTGTCAAGCTGGGAGTCAAGAAACTTGGGTTCAGGCCTCAACTTTGCTCTTCACATGCAATGTAAGCTGTAAGTGCACTACCCTGTGACTCAGTTTCCCCTTCCGGGAAGCGAGGAAGAAGGAGAGGATCAGTGGTTCCCAGCATGGGGCCACAGATCCTGGGAGTCCCAGGGCCACAAGCTCCTATGCTCACTGAGGCACTGTTGCTACATGAAATGAGTTATATGCCTGCCATGTATCTGGTAAGCTACTTTTCAAATGCATATTAATCGTTATTGTGATTAATAAAATAACATCTATTTCAAAGCAAAAATGAAACCATAGCAGCTTTTGCCATTATGTATTTTCTCAAACAAAAGATACCAAAAGAACAGCCGCTGCTCATGACTTTGGTTTAAAGCGGCTGGAATCTCTGTGTAGAGTATCAATAAGGGGACAGTCACCAAGGGAACAGTTGCCGAGGGCCCTTCCAGGTCAACTGTCCCATAGTTGTCCGGGATCACTTGGGCAAATGTTTGTCCTTGTGTTTCTCAGGCCTAGGTCCCTGTGGGGGCAAGCCTTTTGTGTGCACTGCAAGGACCAATCCCCCCGTGTGCAGGCTGTGTCCTGGTCCCCAGTGTGGTCATGGCTGTCCCTTAGACCTCAGTTTCTGCTCCAGTTCTGACAGTGATCAGTTGTAAGAATGGAGCCTGGGCATTTCCCTCCCCAGTCCCTCACCATCAGACCCTGGTCACAATGCACCCAACCTCCCAACCACCAGCACTAAAGATGACTGCCCACTTGGGATCTGCTACCAAGAGGCATGTGACCCACTCCTAGCTGAGCCAAGTGACTTCCCCTGCCTCATCCTGCCACATGCCTGAAGATTAAGAAGCAGGTATCACACCCAAGGGCAAGGTCAGACCTTTCTCTCTCCTACCTTTGTGGCCCATCTGGACACACCCTCGGCTCTGGGCCAGGGGTCCTAGATCACGGACAGAAACCAGAATCACCAGCTTCTCATTCCCTGAGTGGTTCCCTCCCTGGCCAGGTTTCACACTAGTCCTTGGTGCTGAGTCAGAGCTTTACAGAGCATCAGAATAAAGGCAGGGGCCTCAGCTGGGTGACCATTCCCCCACCCCACCCCCAGAAATCCCACAGGTGGGACCACCCCACTCTAGTGGGGTTTACAGAAACATCACCCGCAAAAGGAGCACTCTGGGCTAAAGGCCACCCCCCCCCCCCCCCCCCCCCCC
>PISX010001383.1:133868-156727 GCA_004024625.1 Mellivora capensis | reverse complement strand
CGAGAACCGGCCTTTCTCTTCAGGACATCATCCCCTTCTTCAGCTTCTAACTTTGCCGGTCACCGAACAAAGATAATCACACCCACCCGCTGCGAGACCTCACTCGCCGCCCACCTCGCCCCCAAGCTGCCAGGGTCTACGGGCCCAGGATCCCACTCCCCACCCGGGGGGAACTGCGGAGGGCTTTGCCCTGTGACCCTAGAAGCCGCTCCCCAGGGCCTGGGGACGCACTCAGGGAGGCCCAGCCCCAAGGCCCCGCGTTCGGCGCGCGGGGACGCCCCCTTCCCGCAGCATCCACACAGCAAGGGACTAGAGTAAAGCCGGTGGGTGGGGTGAGGTTGAGACCCCGAGGGTCGCCCATCCAACCCCCCGACGCTCACTCACCACGCAGCGCCACCGAGCCCGCGCGTCTGCGCCAGGGCCGCGGGGAAACCCACGCGCGCCGTTCAATCCGGGCTCCGAGTGACGAAAAGCCTCGCTGGGCTCCCGCCTGCCGCGGACCGACGCGCCGACCGCCGGACGCACCTACCGTCCGGCTCTCTAACTAAGTTTGAAAGTTCCCCCGCACCACCCCCCTCAGCGAGGGAAGAGACGCGGATAGTGCAGTTGCCCCTAAACGTCCCGGGCCGACCTGGGCGTGGGGAGCTGGGGTCGGACGCCCCCCAGTCGGGATGCCCGGCACGCGAGCTTCCATCGGGAGGACGCGCCGGGCAGAGCAGCGGGGACCCGGCTGCGGGCTGTGATCTCGGAAAAGGCGGGCGGGGCGGGGGGGGAGGGGGGGGAGGGTTGTCCCTGGAGGGACCTGGGCGGACTCCCGCTCACCGTTCCCGGGAGGGGTCAGGCCTCAACTGTCCATTGCCAGCTCGGAATCCCAGGCCCCGCCGGGCGGTGACGGCCAATTAGTGCACGGCCAGTTAGTGCGCCTCGGCGCCGGGAAGTTAAAGCTCGGACGCGCGAGTTGGTGACCGGGGTGAGGGCTGGGGCGGCGCGGGGACTGGGCGTGACCGCATGTGGCTGTGTGACGACCAGGCGACGAGTGTGTCTCAGGCCCACCGTGCATGGGTGGCTGTGCGTGACAGTGTGGGCTCGTGTGAGTGACTGTGAGTGGGAGCATTTGACTGTCGGAGCAACTTCTTTGTGTGACTGTCCCCAGCTGTGACTGGGTGTGACAGGCGATGGGGACATGTAACGGGGTGTG
Organism: Mellivora capensis; assembly: GCA_004024625.1. NCBI lineage: Eukaryota > Metazoa > Chordata > Mammalia > Carnivora > Mustelidae > Mellivora > Mellivora capensis. The sequence goes on along the minus strand of PISX010001383.1, from coordinate 155,529 downwards.
TGGCCTCGTACTGTGTGAATGGGTGACTCGTATGTGGCGATATGACAGTGTATGTGGGCGAGTGACTCCATGTCATTGTGTATAAATGACTGTTGGGGTGACTTGTGTGGGACGACGGTAAGACAGCGTAAGTAGGTGCTTGGCTGCCTATGTGAGTGACAGTGGGTCACTGTGTGTCAGCCTGTGAATGAATGTGAGGCTGTCAGGGGGACGTGGGCGAGCGTGTCACTGTGTCGTCGTGAGAGTGACTGTCGAGGTGACTTCTGCCTGTGAACGGCATAACTCAGGGCATGAGTGTAATGGCGAGGTTATCTATGTGAGTGGCATGTGCCCGTCGGCGGGGCTGGTGTGTGAGGGTCCCCGCACATTGGCACCGCCGGCACCTACCCCGTGGGTCTCCGAGAGTGCCCCGTCCCGAGCCGCCAGGTGATTCCTGCCCCGCACTCCGGCCCGGGACGCTCCCGCCGCGGCGCGGGGTCCGAAGGCGCGGGCAGGCCGCGCCCGCCCCGGCGCCCACCCCCGGCCCCCCGCCTACCTTGCCGCAGTGGTAATAGTCCAGGTGCGCCAGGCCGGCTGGCTCGGCCCCGGGCCGCGCGCCCACCGCGGGCGCGGAGGGGTACAGGCGGACGTCCATGGCGGGCGCGGCGGCGGCGGCGGCTCCCGCGGGCAGTGCCTGGGCGGGCTGCGGGTGGGAGCCAGTGTGCGAGCGGGTGTGCGAGCGCGGGGGGCGGGCCGGGGGCGGGGCCCGGAGGAGCGCCCCGCCCCCGCCCCGCCCGCGCGCGCTATTGTTCCGGCCTCCGGCGCCGCGGAGGGCCGGGGGCCCGGGCCCAGGGGAGGGGTCCCATCCTTCGGGGTGGGCCGCCGCCGGGTCCTTCAACGGGCTCTGCACCCCCGGGGGTCCGGGAAGGGTGTGCGCCCGTCCAGACGGCCCTTTTCCGTCCCGCCTTCCCCACCAAGGGTGCGGGGAGGAGAAGCCCATTTGACACCCTTCCCCAGAAGTGGGACAGTGCCCACCCGGCATATTTAGGAAGTGGGGGCGGGGTTGGAAGGCGGTGACAAGTACACTTTCCAAGATGGGTGCTGCCTTGCCTGGGGGACCACGGCCCAGCGCCTGCGGCTGATCTTAGAGGGCCCTCCCTCCTTGTCCCACTGATCCTACTCACTGGGAGAGGGGCTCTGGGAGTTGCTGAGCTTAAACTCTCACTTTACGTTTGAGGAAACTGAAGCAAGGACAGTCACTTCACTAATGAACCTCCAAGTGAGTGGGTCCACCGCTCCCGATGATCTAGGTCTGAGACAACTGGGAAAAGGCAGAGGACCCGGCCCCCTTTAATGAAAGGGATAGAAAGGGCCTGGAAACTGAAGTTCTGAGGGTCCAGAATTTACCCCACCCCACCCTGACCCCTACCCCAACTTCTCCTGGAGATAGAGAACGAAATGGAATGGCTCTCATGGTGGAGCAGAAAGGTGACTGAAGCAGGCTCCTTATCCCACAGAAAAAAGCCCCCTAGCTCTTCACATCACGTGTGGGAGCTGGCCTGTTCCTCTTCCCCTTCTCATCTAAGCATTGTAGAATTGTCTACACTAGCAGTCCCCACTCCCTCATCCCTACTGACTACTGCACCACTGCCTCTGGTTCCTGGCTCTGGAACACTGGGATGCCTGGCTGGGAAGGGCCAGGAGGCCAGGAGGCAGAAGTGGGTCAGAATGGGATTGTTGGATGGCAGCTGGACATGTGATGCTATTTGGAGAAAAGGGAGTGAGCCTGTTGCCCACTCAGGAGTCAGCTTGGAACTTAGCTCCCAACTGCTACTTGAGCTTTGTTGGTCCTGACTGCAAGCTAGGACCATTGCTTGTGACCATAAAGACCCGCTAATACAAGATTTGGTGTGGGAAACAGGCTTTTGCTAAAGGTCTGGGAACAACAGAGGGAAATTACTACTCAGAAAGGAAAGAACTTCCAAATAAATTTCAGCAGTCATTGTTTCTAGAAATACATTGCCGTATCTCATCAGAAGGAATTTCCCATTGGCCCCTCTACTTTTTTTTTTCCATCTGGACATCCAGCTGACCCAGCACTATTTATTGAAAAGAACACCTTTCCCCCCCACTTCTCTGCAGTGTTAACTTTGTTATTAATCAAGTCATCCATATGTCTATGGATTGTTTCTGAATTCTCCAGTCTGTCCCGTTAGCCTATTTTTCTCTCCTTATGCCATTATCATACCGTCTGATTTTCTGTAGCTTTATAGTAAGTGCCCCATAGAACAGATCTACACACTCTTACCTTCAAGACTATCTTGACTATTCTTGATATTTGCACTTCTACTGACATCTTAAAATCAGTTTGTCTCTTTACACACACACACACACACACACACACACACACACACACAATCCTGCTGGGTTTTTGATTGGCTATGTTGCTATCACAATGAATCTTTAGATCAATTTGGGTAAAATCAACATTTTCAGTATTAAGTCTTACTATCCATAAACATGGTATGTCCCTTCGTTTGTTTAGGTTTTTTCATTTTAAAGTTCTCTTAGCAATGTTTTAGAGTTTTCTTTCTTTTTAAAGATTTATTTGTTTATTTAGAGAGGGCAGAGAGGAGGGGCAGAGGGAGAGGGAGAGAGAGAATCTCAAGCAGACTCCCCACTGAGCATGGAGCCTGATGTAGAGCTTGATCTCACAACCCTGAGATCGTGACCTGAGCTGAAATCAAGAGCTGGATATTTAACCGACTGAGCCACCCACATGCCTCACTTTTTTTTTTTTTTTTAAGTTTCTAGGTAGAGCCTTTACATGTCTTTTATTAGATTTAGTCCTGAGTGTTTTATATCTTTGATATTATTATAAATAGTTTCTTTATATGGCTTTTTATTTTTCTGTTTTTGGTAAATACAGTGCAGTAGTTTTAAACCAAGTCAACAAATTCCCTCACTCTTCCATGGAATGGAGTTTAATAAGTTTCCCCTATAAAAGGGATGGGTTTAGTAAATGGTTTTTAACTAATGTAATATGGCAGAAATGACACATGGCTTCTGTGTCTAGGTCATAAAAGTTGATACAACTTCTGCCTGACTCCTTCTCTCGGACATTTGTCTTTGGAACCGTAAGCCACTATGGAAGAAGTCCGAGGCTGTTGTACTTTAAAGAAGCCTGAAATAATGTACACATAGAATCCATATGCAAAGAACCTGAGACTCAAAAAGTAAGATGACTCACCAGTCCCCAGTTTGATCACCCCCCTACTGTTCCAGTTCTATCTACTGTTTGACTACAACCATACGAAAAACCCTGGAAAAACCCTAGCTGATCCCTTCCTGAATCCAAAATGTACAGAAACCATGAGAGATAATAAAACATTATTGTGATTTTAAGCTATGAGGTTTTGGGGTGATTTGTTATTTGGCAATATAGACGTGGAACGTATATAGATTTTTGTATAATGCCCTTGTATTCAGCAACATTGCCAAACTCACTCATTCTAACAATTTATCTGTAGATTCTTTAGCTTTTTAAAAAATATACCATATTCTATCTCATCCATAAAAATTAGAGTTCCACTTTTTCTTTTTCAATCCTTATACATTTTATTTCTTTTTCTTGCCTTGTTGCACTGGCTAGTATTACCAGTACAGTGTTGGAAAGAAGAAATAATAGCAGGCATCCTTGTCTCTTTCCTGATCTCAGAAGGAAAGCTATCGCATTTCACCATTAATTATAGTGCCTGCTATAGTTTTTGTTTGTTTAATTTCATTATATTGTTTTGTCACTTTTTGTAGATACATCTGCTGTGGGTTGGGGAGGTCAACTTCACAGGAATCCTGTGGGTCAGGAAATAAGACTGCTGTGTCCATTTTGCAGATGAGAAGAATAAGGCCCAGAGAGGAATGCTCAGCATCACAGTGTTAACAGCAGGACCAATTAGCAGTACATAAGCCTAGAAATCCCACCTGGAGCACTTCTTCACTGCCCTTACTTCCACAGTCCCACTGCGGGTAGTCCCACTAACTCTGACCAGAGCTATATAACAACAGCCAGCACAGTGTGGAGGCCCATGTGCAATGGGTCAGCTGCAGGCAGCCATTTGGCTTCTCTAAGTGTCTGCTGGCAGCAGCACCATGATGTTGTCTGTTCCCTATGTCTACTCCCTTCCCTAAGGAGAGAGTCAGCACCAAGGAGGTCTCTGGGAAGGCCAGCAGGGAGCCCTGCAAGGAAGTCATACAGATCCAAAGCTTGGACTTGCCCTTTCGTTGGCAACTGATCAGATAGGAAGTTGATGACTCAGTTTCCACCAAGGAAATATCCAGCCTCCTTTCCTGTCCTCAGGATAAGAGTGGGGCTTAAGCCTCCCTCTTTTCCTCTTGACTCCAACAGAATCTCTGAGAGGGGAGTCTCAGGTCTCAGCCAGTGACCAGCTGGCTCAAGACAGCTTGGCCATGCTCTGCCTTCAGCAACCCAATTTGGGGACCCAGAATATCTTTCTGTACATCTCCCAGTTCTCAGCATCTTGTATCATGAAGAGCTGAGATATCAGAAATATAGATATGCCTTAATATGTTTTACTATTTAGATATGGCAAGACAAACAGATCAGAGGACAATTGCCATTGAAAAGACAGTTTGTTACTCACAGTTCCCAAGAGGAGGAGGCACACCACGCTCTGGAGGTGGGATGGGGTGGGGCACATGAGGAAGCATATGCATTGTTCAGAGGCAGAGGGAGAGGGGAGAAGTGTGGGCAAAAGCATTTACTGTGGTTTCCCGTGGAAATAGGCGAGGTAGGGTAAGCAGACTTAGGATTGGCTAGTTTGAATAATTTCAGTGGGTTCCAGGCCTAGGGCCTGACGTTAATTGTCTGGTACCTGGCCCTGGTGATGAGGGCAGGTGGATAGTTGCCTGGTGTGTGAGAGCTCAGTAAAGGAGGTGGTTGCTGGTATGGGCTCCAGACTGGTTGATTTACATTTTAAAACACAGGCACAGGACAGCTGTTTACTATCTCTTGGAATTGGCTAACTCTAGAAGGGGCAGCCCGTCCAGGTCCACAAGGCCCCAGATGTCAAAGCATCCAATACAGACATGTATTAATATAAGACATGTCCACTTAACTCCAGGATCCCAGAGAGAAATCAGTCCTACTCCCAACTATGGCCCCATTACCTGAGGAATGTCATGGCTTTAAATCAAAATGGCCAACTCTCTAGAAATGGCTGTGGCCAAGGAGCTAAATAGCCAACTGTGGAAGTCCTTAGGTCTCACCATTAATATTCTGTCTCAGTCTTTGTATGGGTATTTGGTAGACTTATACTTCCCCTCCCCTTGGAGTTAGGAATGACAGTGTGACTTGCATTAGACAAGGGAACATAAGTGGAAATGTTATTTGTCACTTCCTGCCAGGAAGTTTAAGGATCTGGGCATAATTGACTATTCTCTTTTTCTGTCCAACATGAAAACCCTAACAAATTCCAACTCCTTCTTTAAGACCCAAATCAAGTAACAGCTTTTTGGTGAAGATTTCTCCAAGATTCCAACTCAATGTTTCCATTTGCTGCTCCAGTAATGGTCTGCACACAGAACGATTTCACCAAACCTTAGTAATACATTTGCCCCATGAGTATCTCCAGGTCAGAGACAATGTCCCACTGATCTTGATGCCTCCAGCAACCAGCACAGGAACTAAGAGGGCATGGATATGTCATGCCCTCCTCCAGCAGAGAAAGGGCTTTGAAGGACCTCCCTAGGTCCTTCTGGCAGGCAGAATGGGTTTCTGGAAACCAGAGAAAGCTGTAAGACAAAGAGATGCAGGTACGAGCAGTCAGCATTTGGGGCGTCATGTGCTGGAATGGTAAGATTTGTGGGGATATGGATGGAGCACCAGCATGTCTGCAACAGGACTTCAATCCATCCCATAAGAGGGCAGAACTCTGCTGTCCTAGGCATGCTCATTCTATGTGTGTGCGTGCACACAGGCATCCTTTGGGACAAGGTTGAGATGGGCGACTATTGTCGGGGCAGTAGTTGGGCATTCCTAGGGCCCCGGCCATCATATTCCCACAACAGCACTCCAGCCTGTCCTTTATTTCTGACAACCAGCCTAGTCAGTCCACAGCTTCCACTCCGAATGTCTGCTGGACCAAAGACCAAATGGACCAATGCATGTGTGGTTTGGCGAAAGATGATTCACTCTCAGGCCCCTGAACAGAAAAAAGCATGAGAGGACAAAGTTTCAGAATTCAAGTCCCGAGTTCTGCTCAACATCTTGTTTGACCTTAGGCAAATCACTGCACCTCTTTGAGCCTCGGTTTCCACTTCTGCAACATGGGCAGGTAAAGCCTACCGTGTGTGTCTGTTGTGACAAGCAATGATGAAATAGCAAAGCACTTCTAAAACTCTGAAGCACCATTAAATTGTGAGTCATTAAATGATGTTTTCCTAGTCAAGGATTCCAAAGTCCCCTCACAAAAGGAGGAGACTTCTCCCTGATGCCCCACTCTTGAATCCCTCTCCAGCTTTCCAGAAAGGCAGTACCAAGGTTCATCTGGGAGACTTCACACTCCTTGGGGTTTCTTGGGGTGAGGAAGTGGGGGCTGGATAGAAGGAGGGGGGATGGGAAGAGTCCACGGGAAGTCCATGGTGTACCTGCTAAAAACCAGCCCCCGAGTTTGGGGGATCCTCTCAGCAGCCTTCCAAGTGGGCATTATTATCAAAGCACTTTTTACAAATGAAGAAACTGAGCCCTAAGGACACATCCTGAAGCCTCAGGCACCCACCCAGAGCCAAGACTTCTCCTTTTTTTCCCTTGAGGATAGTTGACACACAACATTACATTGGTTTCAGGTGTACAACACAGAGATTCCTCAGGCTTACACATTCTGCCACACTTGCCTCCAAGCGCACTTACCATCTATCCCAATGCATCACTATTATAATAGCTAGGACGTCTTGGAGCTGGGATTCATAGCTGAAATCCCTGTTCCTTCTACCCCACACTACACTTGGGTTTAAATTATGTGGGTCACGCTGCCTTACAATTCAAGGAGTTTGTAATGGCTGAGTTATCCAGAACATGCTCCCTGAGAAGTCTCAAGGGCTTACCTTTGTCAGCCGTGTGCACACCTGTGCAGTAGTGTGTGCTGGTTACATAAGGAGAGAAATCAAAAAAATTAAACGTGACAGAACCCCAATCAAAATAGAAATAAGACATCACTGTGTCCAGCTATCTGGGGGAAATAAAAAGAAGCACTTCTGTCAGCTAAGAATCGTCACAAGCTACACATGCGGCAGGCACTGTGCTAAGAGCTGGACATCTAGTACCTCTGTGAATCTCGGTAACAACCCCTTGAGGTACGTACTACTATTATCCCTGGTTTATAAATAAGGAAAATTGGGTAGAGAGAGGCCAAGTAACTTATGTACAGTCGGTACGTGGTGTAGCTGGGATTTGCAACTAGCCAGTTTGGCTCCAAAGCCCACACTCATGACCACTCGACCACACTACACCTCTCTGATCTTACATATAAATTTCAGCTTAAGCAAAAAAGAAAAACTTTGTTAATGTTTTTATTGGAATTACATTTAATTATTAAATTGGGGAGAATTAAAAATTTTTAAGAGTCCTTCAATCCATTGAGATTTTATATATAGTTATAAATTTCTATTTTAATATATTTAATTTACATAATTTAAGTTTAATGTTTAATATATTCAATATAATATATATTTTATATACATTTGTATATGTTTATATAGATACACACATATATGTGTGTGTGTATCCTCTCGACGTTTATAACCTATCAATCTATAGGAATACTATTAAAACTTTGAATGCTTATCTTGTGCCTAGGAAACTTACCAAATTGGGGCACCTGGGTGGTTCAGTCAGTTAAGTGTTAGTTAGCCTTTGGCTCAGGTCATGATCCCAGGGTCCTGAGATCGGGCCCAATGTCAGGCTCCCTGTTCAGCAGAAAGTCTGCTTCTTCCTCTCCCTCTGCCATTCCCCCTGCTTGTACTCTCTGGCTTGCTCTCTTTCTCTCTGGCAATAAATAAATAAAAATCTTTAATAAAAAGGGCACTTACCAAATTGTCTTGTTGGTGTCAATAGTTTCTCTCCTGTAGATTTTCTGTGTAAATGATCATGTAATCTGCAGAGAGAGAAAGAGGCTCTGCTCTTCCTTTTCAATCATCTTACCACTTTTTTGTTTTTTTCTTACTGCATTATCCAGCACCTCCCAGATCAAAGTTAAATAAAAGTGTGGATATCAGGCATTCTTGTCTTATTATTTACTTCAATAAACACATTCCTTACATTTACTATTAAGCTATTAAGTAAGATACTTCTTGTAAACTTTTGGTAACACTGCTCATCAATTAATAGCTTCTTTTTATTTTTTGTCTGTTAAAAGATTTTCTTCCGGCATTAGTTATGGATCATGATGTTTTTTGAGCATCTGTTGAAATAATCATCTGGATTTTATCTTTGAAGCTAGTACTGAACCATCCTTGAATTCCTGGCAAAAACTGTTAGAACTTATATTTGGCTGGAATTTGGTTTTTAATCCTGCTAAATTCCATTTGCAATTATTTCATTTCTGTTTTTTTTATAACCATGTCAATAATTGAAATTGGTCTTACATTTTTTTATGCTGTTGTTTCCAAGCTTTGTGTGTCAAGGTTATTATTATTTTGCCTAATGACTTGGGGAGGAAGAATTTGGATAACTGATTCAGCTTCTTAAATTATAATTGGATCATTATGCCTCATATTTTTCTTCAGTAAATTTTGGTAAGCTATACTTTCTTAGAAAGTTGTTCATTTCCTCTAACTTTGCAATTGTTTGGGTATAAAGTTGTTTTTAGTATTACTTTACAGTTTTAAAAATTCTATATCACTTCCAGTTACAGAATGATTAAGTTACTGTGATACAAGGCACTTTTAGGGAACAGTCAATGGTGTCATATAGCATTTTAGGGAACAGATGTTGGATACACTTGTGGTGAACACAGCCTAACCCACAGCCTTGTTGAATCACCATATTGTACACCTACAACTAATGTAACATTGTGAGTCAGCTATACTTCAACAAAAAATATTCTATTGTATCTATTATCAATGTTGTTTTCCTTTTTTAAAAAATCAATTACACTCAAGGTTTGTTTATGTCACTATATTTTTTTTCTGTAATCTAAATTTTCTATTTTCCATATTCTGCTCTACTCTCCAAATTTCCTACAGTTACTTTTTTTAAAAATATTAACATTTTTAAAAACAAAGATAGTGGGGTACTTGGATGGCTCAGTGGGTTAAAGCCTCTGCCTTCGGCTCAGGTCATGATCCCAGGGTCCTGAGATAGAGCCCGGGATCGGGCTTTCTGCTCAGCAGGGAGCCTGCTTCTCCCTCTCTCTCTGCCTGCCTCTCTGCCTACTTGTGATCTCTGTCAAATAAATAAATAAAATCTTCACACACACACACACAAAAATATAGTATTTGTAAAGTACCTGGCACTTAGCATTTCGTAAATGCTCATTAAGTTAATATACAAAAAATATTTTTGAGCGCACGCCAGAGACCAGAGATTCAACTATGACTGAAACATAATTTGTGTTCTCAAGGAGCTTACAGCTGAACTGGAGAGACAGACAAGCCAATAGTCACTTAACACAATAAACACAATAGAGGTTGAGTACAAAGTGGAATGGGAACACAAAGGAGGACTTCCTGAAGGATGTGATGTAGAGCAGGGCATTGCAGGATGAATAGGAGCTACACAAATGAAAAAGATGGGTGTTTCTTAGCTCCACCCCTGGGCCCATCTTCAGCTGACCCACCCAATATTCTCTGTCACTTACAGTGGCCTCAGCCATGTACAGGTCTGGGCAAAAGAGAATAAAGATAGAGTTGGTTGCTACTTCTCACCTTGAGGAAGATAGGTGACAAAATTCCTTATAGTGACAGCTGGTCCCCAAGCACTGGTAGCTCTGTCAACAAGCTCAGCCTTATGGGAAACATCAGAACAAGTACCCTAAAATAAAAGATGTACAACTTTCTGATCACTCCCCTCCAAACCTCCTCCCTGGGACCTCAAGGAAATCATTCTGCAGAAGTCTTAATTTCTTAGTCCAGAGGAGTAAGACTCACAATGTCCTAAATTGGATAGAGACAGCAGTTTGGTTAATGGCCATGAAAAAGAAGGGTTTCCAAGTTCTGATATGCTGACAGCAACCACTCAGCTGTGGACTCACTCAAGAAAACTATTTATTGAGCACTTACTACACACTAAATGTTTGATATGAATTGGTCCCTTAATCCTCCCAGCCACTGTGGGAGGTTGCTCTCCCCATCACTAGGCTGGCAGGAAAGTGAAACTTGGAGAGGTTACGAGAGGTTAGCCCTAGACAACTCTGACCTGAGACTCAAACCCAAACAACCTGGCTCTGGGGCCCTGTACACCAGCTTGTACAGGCTCATTCCTTAGCACATGGGAGCAGACCCTGGGTGACTAAAGGATGGAGTGAGTGGACAGAAGAATGAATTACCACGAAGAATAGGAAGCAACATGAAAATTAACTGCACTGTAATAGTAAATAAAAAGCAAATGACAAAATGGTGTGTATGAGAAAGAGCTTGTGTTGGCAGGGACTGACTGGGAAGGAGCCTGAGGGAACTTTCTGGAGGGATCACAATGTTCTAAATATCTTGATAAAGGTTTGGGTTACATAGGCAGATGCAACTGTCAAACCTCAGTTAATGTGCATTTAAGATTTGTACATTTCATTGCACGTACATTTCAAATCAAAAGAAAAAGTATAAACAAATTTTGGACTCTAATTAATGATATACTGATGTGTTTTAGGGTTAAAGGATAATTGCATTTGAATTGTATCCAAAAAAATGAGATGGATTGATGGACGGATAGAGAAATGGCTAGATAGATGAATATATGATAAAGCCAGATTGAGTTAATGGCTCAATCCAAGCAATGGATATACAGGTATTCACTTGTAATATACTTTCAACATTTTTGTTAAACTGTCATAATAAAGTGTTGGGTGTTGTGGTGGCCAGTCTGAGAAGACATCTCCGTCAGACACTTTTGCCTGCGTGCTGCTGTTTATTATGCTTTCCCCTTTAAAGAATGCAGAGAAAACCCTTCCCCCTCTGCCTCGCTTCCCCCCTCCTCCCTCATTTCATCCAGCAAATAGCACCAAAGTGCCAGTTGGCAGCAAATCACTTCTCAAGTTCCTCCTCCTCCATCAAGCTCTGCTCGCCCCCTTTCCCCATACAACAGCATCGGTTACTCCCTCTGATGGGGACTGTTTAGCCCCACCTAAGGGCCAAGTAGAGTAGATGTGTACGGAGATCACATGTACATGGGAACCCCACCAGACCGTCAACCTTGCAGACAAGAACCCAATTTATCTTTGCACCCCCCCGCCCCAGCTCTTGGCCTGGCGTGAAGTGGATCACCTACAGTCACTTAGGGGAGGCAGACACAGAGACAAGGAAAAAATGTCCTGGGTCCAGGAGGTGGAATTCTAGATGATTTTTTTTTTTTTTCAAACTGTCTGTAACAGTGTCCAATTACCTTTTGGATAAGAAGAACTTAACAGCTTACTCAGGAGCCGCAATGATGGCTTTCGACCCATCGAGGGAGGAAGAACCAGCATGCTGACTTGCTTTGATGTCTGTTGGCTTGGTTTTATACTTACTATTGGTTGTTGTTGTTGTTGTTGTTGTTTTTCATTTGCTATATGGTTGTTTTAAAATACCCTGAGAAGGAAACCACTATACATAAAGAAATTTGAATTTTTGAATGCCCGTTTCTCATCTGAAATGTCACTTGCACGTTAAGTCTCTGTCCCTGAGTTGCTGTGGCAACCTCTGCAGCACTCTTTGCCTGGGGTGACAAAGGGGCCCTTTGTTAGCCGGGAGGCCAGGTCTGGGTGCAGGGACATCCTATTCAGCCCATCATAACAAAGGAGCACACGTCCCCCTCTCTGAGCAGGGCAGTCGCTGGCCTGATTATGCCTGCACTGTTGACAACCTTCCATGGGGAGACGGAGAAAAGAAATCCCCTATTATTGGCATCTTTGAACCAAAGTTGTTTTTCTCTTTTCTCTCTCTTTGCACTGCTTGCCGTACAAAAACCCCTGCACAGGGCCCCACTCATGCTCTCGCAAAGAAAAACACCAAGTGTAAGGCCTACCTGGAAGAGGGATGAGGCTCCCGATCTTAATTGAATCTCCTAAACTTGGTTATTAAAATGGCAACTCTAACAGCAGTGGGCGAGCAGATGGGCTTTTCAAATTTTAGCAAGTGGCCTGGCGCTGGCCCAGAGAATGATCCTGATTGCTGCTGGCTCTGCTGTGGCCCCTGCACTTGACAGCAAGGGGCTGGAGCTAAGGGCAGACCCCCCCACACACACACCCAGGTAGTCTGATCAGATCCAGGGCCCAAGGGTCATTCAGCCTTGGAGCGCCCTCCCTCCTCAAAGGTGAAGTTGGGAGGTGGGAGCTTGGGGGTGCAGGGCCTGGCCCAAGCTGGGTGAGCTGGTCACCTGAGAGCAAGGCTTAGGCTCTTAAAAGTTCCAGGAGGGTAGAGAAGAGCCTCAGGCCCAGGCTGCTGCCCTCTTTCTGCTCCCAGACCCATGGGCTCCTCACCCTACCCCTGCCAGGTTAGGCCCACTGGAGGCTCTATAGGCCTTTTTCTTCCCTTTGTCATGGCTCCAACTAGAATCACCACCTCACACTTCTCTTTCTCTTCCAGTGATGTGTGTGGAAGCTAAGACTGGGGCTCCGGCAGAGCCACAAACAGTGTCTTGTAATTCACTGTGTACCAGGGCCAGCACAGGGTCCAGCACACAGAGCACGAACTTGAGAGCAAGTCATACCGAAGGAGTCTATCAGAAGGGACTCATTCCATCCTATCAACTACTTCTTGGGGCTAGAGCCATTTCCCCATCTGATTCTGTTTCCTGCTCTCCTCTGCCGCCAGGTTCAGGGCTGGGGCAGGCTATCAAGACGGCAGACCAGGGGTGTTTAGACAGATGTGTGGGCAGCCCTCCACACCATAGTGGAGGACAGTAAGTGCCAAAGGGGGTTACTCAGAGGCTGCAGGTGTCGGCAGTGGAGCCTGCAAGAGGCAAGAAGGGAAGATGGAAGGAGTACAGATGGGCTTTTGGGATAAAGACCCTTCGAAACAAAGTCTCAGGAATGACGAGGAGCTGACCGAGCTTTAGTCAGAAGAAAGGGCAATAAGCAAGGGCAGAATGGTGGGATATAGCCCATTACGTGCAGAGTGCCCCATGAAGCTAGTTATTGGTAGAGAATATAGGGGATGGCAGAGAGAGTCTGGATATAGCTAAAGAGGCAAAGCCTGAGGGAGGATCCCATAACACAGGCTTAGGAGCTCAAAGTCAAGGTGATCATGCACAGATGTATAAGTTGTGTACTGCACAAAGGAGGTGAGTAGAATTGAAATCCAGCCTGCATTCTACTGCGGAATAAAGGCCCCTCCTCCCTGTTGTCACTGGGCCCAGTTTAGCCAGGCTCACCCTGCTGTGTCAGGAATTCTTCCATTATTGCTCAGCAACTCAGTTACAAAGTATAAGATCTTTGAACATGTTTTTAAACACTATCAACTCTGCCCTGCATTGGTTACATTTCCCTTTGTCCTGAAGTTGGACCCAGAAAAACATCTTCTCCATCAAAAATTCAATAGGACCCTTACAAAGTGACAGTGGATTAAACAGCTGCATTTATAGTGAGAGTCTCCCAATCCCATCCCCCTTTTTTGGCCCAGCACCAAAAATCAAATCCAAAAAGGCAACTGATCTCAGCTGCTTTGGAACAGACTGTGTAGTCCAAAGGTGGTTTCATGTTGGATACTGTGTGATCCTGATTTGGGGGCCTCGTATTAAATTAGTAAGCAAGGATTAAGGATCATCAGCAGTGTACTCCCAGTACATGGGGACACAGCAGGTGCGATAAACTTAAGATGGAAATCCACACCCTGCGTTCCTCTGACCCCCATGAAAGGCAGCAAATTAGAGCTAGTAGAGAACACTGTTATTTGTGATTTTCCATGTTAAATCCAAATATTCTTACATTGTCTTAAAATTTATAAATGCAGAGGAATGGAGACTATCCTAGAGCCTGGTTCACTATGGCTCAGAGTAAATCAGTACATCATTTGTCCAATGAATGAGCCAAAGAAGTAAGTAATGTCTCAAGATGGGAATTACTTCCACACATCACCTTATTTCCTAAAAACAGGACATGAGGGTAACTTCCCCAGAGCAAAGGAAACTCATTGTCAATTGAAGGATTGGAACTGCAAAGTGACAGCTCTGGGGCCTATGACACCCCCCTCTGCCACCCACCTCTGCTCTGCTCCTGAATCTTGCCTGCCTTGAACTCCTACCCCCAAATCTTCCTTTCCTTAACATCCCTCCTAGATGCTGCTCAAGATTTCCAAATCTCCTCACCATGCCCCACCCTTGGACTCTGCACCCCACCTCATCCCCCACCCACCAGGCCCAGCCTCGCCCCCTCCAGCTCAGATGCCCAGCATGGCCTCAAGTTCCATAGGATCACCCTCTGAGGGAAAGAGGACTTACAGGACTCCTCCTGGTCCCCATCATTACCACTTGGGGGAGGAAAGAGAGCCAGAGTATCCAGGGTAGGCCATTTGGGGTGGAGGGTTGGTTGGGAGCAAGGGGTGGGGGGATGGCACTCAGTTCCTGGTACTTGGGAATATCCCCATGGCCCAGCCTGCCCACGTGGAAGCTACTGTCTAGTAGGGGTTCAGAGAGGTGAACACCTGCAGGAAATGGGGGTGGACAGAGTCTAGGGCTCTTCCTCCCTACCTAAGTATTTATTTAACTCCCAACTTTATCCTTACTCCAAATTGTCATGATATTAACCCTTCCACTCATACATATTTTTAAAGTTTTTCTTCCACATTGATATTTTTCTTTTAACTTTACAACTTCTTTTGGTCCATAGAAATCTATCTTCAGGCAACTAAATCGCCTGCCTTTTCCTTTAGTTTTTCTAAAGTTTGTTAAAATATTCTCTTGTTTTTTCCAATACTGGACAGATTTACAGGTGAAATTTTTTCTCTTTTCATCTTCATCATCTAGCTTGGAAGCTTATTTGGGAGTAAAGACCCAAGGACAGTTTCTGGTTTAACTTTTTTAATCCAAATGACCAGCCAATTTAGATATGATTTACTGAGTAACTCATAATTTCCTTCCCAAATGTGAAACACCAGCTTCGTTGTATGCCAAACAGCCAAGGGAGGGTCCTCAGGTCGAATCCGTTACTCCGTGTCCTGTTCTCAGCATCCATGTCTCTTTTGTGGTTTTCATGACTTTACTCTACAACATGGTTTGGGAAAAGGGTAAGGTAAGTCCCACTGGTTATGCTT
This sequence comes from Mellivora capensis, assembly GCA_004024625.1. Taxonomy (NCBI): domain Eukaryota; kingdom Metazoa; phylum Chordata; class Mammalia; order Carnivora; family Mustelidae; genus Mellivora; species Mellivora capensis. The sequence goes on along the minus strand of PISX010001383.1, from coordinate 140,094 downwards.
CCTTTTCAGAAAATTTCATTCTGTTCTTTCATACCTATTATTCCAGATTTATAATGATCTTATTAAATCCCATCAATTTGGGGGTGTGTATGTGTGTTTATTGGGATTACATTGAATTAAAGGCCAATCTAAGAAGAATGAACATCCTTGCTATACTAGGTCTTACCCAGGATAGGACGGACTGTTATTTATTATTATATTTATTATATATATAAGTCCTATTCTTTTTTTTTTTTAATTTATTTATTTGTCAGAGAGAGAGGGAGAGAGAGAGAGAGCGAGCACAGGCAGACAGAGTGGCAGGCAGAGGCAGAGGGAGAAGCAGGCTCCCTGCCGAGCAAGGAGCCCGATGCGGGACTCGATCCCAGGACGCTGGGATCATGACCTGAGCCGAAGGCAGCTGCTTAACCAACTGAGCCACCCAGGCGTCCCTATAAGTCCTATTCTATATCTTTCAGTGCAAACTCACTATTCTCTCCACACAGGACCATTTCCTGACCTTGTTTCTAGAATCCTCCTTGATGTACTTTTTACTTGAGTTTCAGGACACCACACTTCGCTACTCCTCCTCCTGCCTCCCGCATCACTCCTTTGTGCTATCTTTTCTGGTTCCTTCTCTTCTCCCAGAACCTCTTAGCACTGGACCCTGGAGCTCAGAGTTGAAACTCAAAAGGATTCTGAGTAATTCAGTGGTAAATATTGTTATGCAAATGGATCTCCCCACAGTTTGGGTATTTTCCTCCTTATGATTCCTCACCAGTGGGGACAGTGGGCACAAGGGCCACGTGGGTCCAACTTCTTAGCATGTCAGTACTGACGACAGCTGCCTGGTTGCCTCCAGAGTTAGCTTGGCCCAGTACAGAAGGTCCAGGAGACAGGGGCAAAAAAGCCCCTTTGTCTTCAAGTTACGCTTTCATGTTGATCTATGACTATAGCAATCTCGATCTGAAATGCAAAAGCAGGAGCTACATTTAGCAGGAAATTGTGGTAGACTGCAAAAATTGCCCCTCCTCCACATGTGGAGAAATGATCTCTGCAGTATGTCAGTCCTAATTTCAAAACTTGGCTTTTCTCTCAATACATGGTGTGGCCTTGGGAAAAACAACTTATCTTCTGAACCTCCCTTTCCTGGTCAATCAAATGCAGATGATAACGCCTAGATGTTGCAGGCAATTCATTTACTCATTCTTTCAACAAATATATACTGAGCGTCTATTGCTTGGCACGGTTTTAAATACTGGGGACCCAGGACTGATAAGACAGACAAAAATCCATGCCTTTGTGGAACTTATAAAAGAGTTCAGAAAATCACAAAATAAACAGAATTATAAGAGCTAGTAGTAAGTGCAGAAAAGAAAAATCAAGCAGGAGAATGGGCTGAGAGACGGGGGGTTGCATGTGGGGTGGAGTATTTGTAGGAGGACTCCTGGGAAGGTGACATTTGACTGGAGGAGGTCAAGGGCAGAAACAGGGAGAGTGTTCGGATGCCATGACACCTATTCAGGAGAAAAGTGACAGTGGCTTAGGATAGAGTGGGAGCCACGAGGATGGTAAGTGTGAGAGTGGTGAGGACTAGAATGTTCAGCCTGAGAGACTCTAAGAATCGCCATGAAGTGAGCTGCCGCTGAGACAGAGAGCAAAGCAGGTTTGGGGGAGATTGGGAATTCTGGGGGGACAAATTCTGGGGACACTGCACATGTCTGTTTGCTTCCAAGTGGAAAGAGCAGCCAGGTGGCTGGATACAGGGGTCAGGAGCTCAGGGGAGTGGCCCAGACTGGCAATAGAATTTTAAGATTAAATAAGGGAATCAACTAAAGTGTTTGGTTTTTTTTAAAGATTTTATTTATTTATTTGACAGACAGAGATCACAATAGGCAGAGAGGCAGGCAGAGAGAGAGAGAGGAAGCAGGCTCCCCACTGAGCAGAGAGCTCGATCCCAGGACCCTGAGATCATGACCCGAGCCGAAGGCAGAGGCTTAACCCACTGAGCCACCCAGGTGTCCCCAACTAAAGTGTTTAAACCACTGTGAGTCTTAAGAAGAGAGAGGCCGATGTTGGGCCTTAACTAGGCCCACTCCCTGCTAACTTGCGCCAACCTAACAGTGTGCACAATTTAAACCCATGCCTCTGGAAAATCACACACATCCTATGTGCCACGGTCCTTGTAGGCTTTTCGCAGATGGGTTTCAGCAGGTGGTGTCCATCAGGAGGACCTGCAGAGCTTTCTCCAAGGACCCATTCCTGAGTTAGTTGTGTCCTCATGGACTTCAACTCAATAGGTCTTTATTTTGTAAAAGCTCCCCAGGTGACCTTCATGGACCCCAAGTATCACCCACTGGCCACAACTTTGAATACTAAACCGGTAATGCCAAGAATAGTGTAATAGAAGAAAAAAAAGGAAACAATGTAAATATGCAAATAATAGAGGTGAGTGTTCTTAGGCTCATGTTACAGATGAGGAATCTGCAGCTCAGAGATTAAAGTGTTTTCCTGAAATCACAAAGCTCGTGGCTCGCACCCAGGAATTGATACAGGCCGCACGGGCCCTGCACCAAGCTGCTGCTAGTCACTCCTACCCCGGCTGAGAAGGGGCAAGGCTACTCTTCCACTCTGAGTGACAGATAATGTCAGGAGTGAGTTCCCCTGCCCTCTTAGCCAGCTCTTTGGTACGGAAGAGATAAGGAATTGGTCAGTGTGTCTCGAATCCTGCCATAGTCAGAATCCCCAGGAGCATCCCTGGGCCTCAATCCCAAAAGTGAATTTGTTGGGTCTGAGGAACACAGACTCAGATGCCGTGTGCTAGCTAGCTGATGCAAAGAGCCATTCTCCCACTTCCCTGAATGCCCAGCACCAGATCATGAACTTCTCTCACCCCAGTGCTGGTCCTTGGGGTCCAGGCAGGAGAGGGTTAAAGTCCTGTGAACCCAGGGACTCTTCTCTCACGGGAATGGAATGTGGAGGGGAGTGAGCTGAGCTGCAGGCTGTCCAGGGCTGAGCATGGCCATTGTTGCAGAACAATTGACCCCCAGGAACAGAACAGCAGACGCTAATTATGAGACACTTGTGTTGTCCTGTAATTATGAGGCCTCTATAACCATTAATATAAGAAACTATGTTCACTGGCCTGCTTTGGTTATAACTCTCCCCAAACTGCTCTGCCCAGGAGTCTGAAGAAGTAAAACTATTCACTCAAGGGATCAGAAAAACACCCAGCTCAGAGATTCTCTAGTTCTGTTTGCATTAAAATGTCCCAGTTGCTTGACAAACATGCAGATTCTCAGCCCCACTTCTAGAAACTTGAGTTTGGTGGGTCTGAGTAAAATGAGGAAGTGAGGGTAGTTTAGCCAGGGAGATTCACAGAAATCCAAATTCAGCCTTCCTTGGAAGCTGGGAGAGGTCCGGGCAACCCTACAGGAGCCTTGGCAAGGCTCTGAAGCCCTGTTGTTGTTGCCTGAGCCTATGAGTTAGCCGAGTCCTCCTCAGACACTGACTGAGCCCTAAGCTAGCTCACTAGAAACACCAAAGCAAATGACTATTCTTCTGCTCACATACAGCCTTGGATCTGGTGAGAAGATAAGAATCACAGAGGACAAGAAAACAAAACTGGTGTGGTGAGGCCCCTGAGGAGGGGATTGAGACTGGAGCAGGAAAATGACCTCATCTGAGGGTCCCCTGACTCTTGACCCCTGAGTTCATCAAGTGACTTCATGCAAGAGTCAGAAACTTAGAGTAATCCAGCTTGGGCAAAAAGAAAAACTGATGGGTGGGGCACCTGGGTGGCTCAGTTGGTTAAGCGTCTGCCTTTGGCTCGGACCAGGATCTCAGGGTCCTGGGATCGAGTCCCACGTCGGGCTCCCTGCTCAGTGGGGAGCCTGCTTCTCCTTCTCCCTCTGCCCCTTCCACCCTCTTGCTCTTTCTCTCTCTCTCATGTAAATAAATAAAATCTTTAAAAAAAAAAAAAAAAGAAGAAGAAGAACCAATGGTTGAGTCTGCTTAATATGGAAAGAGCTTCAGCTGGCCTCAGAAATAACCAGAACCCCAAAGTTAAGTGCTGCCAGAGCTCTCTCTAAGCTTCACTCCTTCATGCGCTGTCTGGGCCACCCGGACACCACCCACTCCCTGCTTCACATTTCCCAGCTCTCCTATCTGGAAGATGCTACTTCTCTCCCCTCAACTCAAACTTTAAAACTCCCAGGAAGCCTTCTGATTTGTCCAGGGAGGTAAGCTGCAATGATTGACAGCCGACATAACCAAAGAGTGGAAGTAGGATGGGAAGCCTCTCCCCCAACAGAAGGAATGCAGGACTAAGCAAAATCTGTCCTCTGTAGCTCCTCACCCTATTCCATTTCAGCTTCATAACCAGAGTGAGACAGGCAGACTTACTCACGGGTCTGAAGACAAAACTACAACTTGAAAAACTGAAGTGACTTTCTCAAGGTCACATGGCTAGTCAGTGGCAGGTCTCCCTCTATCCCAAATCCATGCTCTCTGCTACATTGTGTGGAATGGCATGTTAGATGCACAAAGGAGAAGTCTCAGTTCACTGTACAGTTTGGGCAGCTGTACCCAAGAAGGATGGTAGATGCTGGGAGAGAATTTCACAAGAGACTGAACAGGTGAGTTGGGACCATATTCAGGAGAGATATGGATGCTGACCAAAACTCATGCTCTTGTTTAGAATACAATGGAAAACCAATGAAGGTTTTTGAGCAATGGTGTAATATTGAATTTTGGAGCTAACCCAGACAGCTAAAAGACCTGGGCAATGATACAACATACATATAACAAGCAGAAAAAACAGACAAAGGAATGGCCCCACAACAGCTCCAGGTTTTAGAGTTATTAGACACAAATGTAAAGTAAAAGGAAATGTGAAGAATTTTACAGAACTGAATATTAAAAAAATAAAATAGCATATTTGTAAAAGAACTAAATATTACTACTGGAACCTAAAAAAGACAGTAATCAAAAGGAGGAACCTTATGGATGGGGTTAAAGAACGTAATAGATTCACTTGAACACACAATTAGTAAACTGGAAGACAGAATAAAAGAAAATACACAGAGTGAAGTATATTCACTCTAGGAGAGAAAAATGGAGGAAAGACACAGAGAAGAGAATCATGAGCATAGAGAATGGAGCAAGAAGATCCAGCATATGTGTAAGTGGAACATCAGAAGGCAAAGACAGACAGAACGGGGCTTAACTAATGTTTGAGGAGATAATGGCTCAGAATCTTCCAAAACCAATGAAAGATCTGAATGTATAGTTTCAAGAAACACTCCAAATACAAAGCAGGATAAATAAAAAGAATCCATACCTCAGCACAACAGAGTAAAACTACTGAAAACCAATGACAAAGAAAATCAGCAAGGGGAAAAGACAGATTACCTTCAAAGGAGCAAGTCAGACTTACAACTGCCTTCTTAAATATTTTTCTTAAGATTTTGTTTATTTATTTGATAGACAGATCACAAATAGGCAGAGAGGCAGGCAGAGAGAGAGGAGGAAGCAGGCTCCTTGCTGAGCAGAGAGCCTAATGCGGGGCTTGATACCAGGACCTTGGGATCATGACCCGAGCTGAAGGCAGAGGCTTTAACCCACTGAGCCATTCAGGCGCCCCACAACTGCCTTCTTAAAACTAGCAATATGAGCTGAAGGAAATCGAATGGCATCTTCAATATGCTGTAAGGAAAAAAAAGTTCCAATCTAGGATTCTGTCTCAAAAGTCTTAACAAACACAAAATGTAGACAATTTGTCATTAGTAGGCTCCCTCAAATGAGATTATCAAGGGTCTGGCAGAAGGAAAATAATCCCAGCTAAAAGCTCAGTGATATAAGAAAGATGAACAATGGAAAGGATAAATATATGGATAGATTGAAACAAATTATTGACTATATAAAATTATCATCATAATAACAATAATAACGGCTTGCGGGGCTCAGGATATATATTGACATAAAATATGTGACAATAAGGGGCAGCTGGTTGGCTCAGTGGGTTAAGCATCCAACTCTTTTTTTTTTTTTTTTTTAAAGATTTTATTTATTTATTTGTCAGAGAGAGAGAGAGAGAGCGAGCGAGCACAGGCAGACAGAGTGGCAGGCAGAGGCAGAGGGAGAAGCAGGCTCCCTGCCGAGCAAGGAGCCCGATGTGGGACTCGATCCCAGGACGCTGGGATCATGACCTGAGCCGAAGGCAGCCGCTTAACCAACTGAGCCACCC